>CM055207.1:1796430-1853930 GCA_029224185.1 Karalla daura | reverse complement strand
TGTGTGTGTGTGTGTGTGTGTGTGTGTGTGTGTGTGTGTAAATGTAAGCCGGACCAGAGCTGAATGACTGGCTGAACCAGTCACTCTTCAGCTCAGATTCCTGAGGGAAATATTTCACATTGTTTTGCAGATTAGAGCCAAAGTGTGTGAGAGCTGGGTTCAGAGGTCAGAGGTCATGCTCGGTCTGTCTGAGAACCTGGAGCAGCGCCTGGAGTCAAACATCCTTAAATGTATGTTTTAAATCAACATCTGGGTGAGATGTTTCACTATCTGCTGCCTGATAATTAACCATATTAACCTAACTACACTACTCCATCAGTATTTGTCACCTATGATATCTGTGTATCATCTCTGAGATGCAGCTCATCAGACTAGTGTTGTATGGAGATGTTTAGTTTAGCACAGCTCTCTGACGCCACCTGGTGGCTCAAACACGAACATAGGCAGCTCAAAAAACTAAAAAAAGTTTAGAGAAATAAACTTTAAAGCAGCAGCCTTCATTAGCTTTTAATCAGCAGGAATGTGCATATAAGCATGAAGTGTAGTAAAAATGAATCCACTGTTTGTTTCTTCATCACTGGTTTCTGTCTGTGTGGAAACATCTGCTTTACTTTAATCCCACAGGAATTCATAAGTCACATCTTTCATTTTGTCTTTATAAACGGCATCAAAGAGCTCTGATTCAGCCACCGTCAGTTGGTTTTTCCAGTCGCCAACAACTCCTGAAACACAATGAATGAACACATGTTGTTACACTGTATTTAGAGTTTATGATTTACCATTGGTCCTGTAGTCATTCTCAGTTCATCTCTGACTCACCTTTCCTGAGAAATTCAGATTTCGTCTGGTCCATCAACTCAGTGGGAACCAGGGAATAATTGGACATTTTGTTCTTCTTCATGTTCTTGAACACACATCTGTCTGCGATCTTCTCCATCACCTCAGGGTCCAGAGGTTTCTCCAAGAACTGAGCCAGTCTGCCCACAGAGCCCTTCAGGTCCTGCAGCTCAGAGGAACACACACATCAGCTCGTCTCCCTGCAGAGATCCTCTCAGAGGGCCTGAGTCCTCCACTGAGCTCAGGCTGGACCTGACTACATCTCACCATGATCAGCTCCTCATAGGAGATGTACATGATGTGCTGTTTGTCCTCAGCGTTCAGCCAGCCCTTCACATGGTCAAACCAGGAGCCAAACATCACTGCAAGGAGACGCAGGCACGGTTCCATCATCAGGATCAATTACACTCACACTTTCTGATTTACATTATTTTGACATTTAAAAAAAAAGTATGAAATTAGTATTTGCAGGTAGAGCAGTCATTTAGGTGAACTTTAATACTGTACATGGCAACAAACACTGGTCATTTACTGCATAGTCACTCCACCATAGTCTGAGCATGAGAACATCACATTAACACAGTTCTAATGAACAATGAGAGGAACCTTTCCCACTGAGGAACCTGTGGAGGAACTGGTCCTGTGGGCCCGGCTGAGCCAGGAAGGAGGTCATCCCGTAGAAGTGGAAGGAGGACGTGAAGACGTCTTTGGGGTTCCTCATGACGTAGATGACCTGAGGAGACAGACGGGGTTACTCAGAGGTTTGTGTGAAAGATGCACTGCAGGTGATTTATGATGTGAAACAATCATTTCCATAGTTTCTCAGACTGCAGAAGTTTCCCTGAGCCCCGCTCCACCCACAGTTTGTTGCGTAGCTTGGGCTAGCTTTAGGAGATGGATTCTTTCTACCTCTAGTCTGAATAGTTGCCTCATAGTGCAGTGAGACAGCTGAGCTGGAGCTGGAGCTGTCAGAGGGCCAGTGTGTGGATGTGCTGGTGGATCCTGGTCCAACCAGGCAGGCTCTGGGAGTTTGCCCAGCGTGCTGCACCCAGCAGCTATAGAGCCAAATATTTACAGAAAAAAGATGTATATGCAACAGTTCGATCTTTCGTTGAGACACGTTTTAAAGAAATCCCCCCAGGCTGTGTGTTCCTCAGCCCAAATTCCAGAGAGTGAATAACACACTGTAAGAGGGCGGTGCCCTGTTTCCTCTCTCTCTCTCCCTCCTCTTCTTTCTCTCTCCTTCCTTCTCTCCTTCTTTCTCTACCTCTCCTTTCCTCCTCTTCTGTCTCCTCTCACCTCCCTTCTCTCTCTTCTTCTACCAACCTCTCTCCTTCTCTATTCTTGTGACTCCCCAGAGTCTTTGTGTCTTTAGTTTTAGTTTGGGAGCTGTGAGAAGGATCGACAGAGCTCCTAGGACCCTCAAACCTCCAAGTTCTCAACCATATCACAGGATTTAGAGCGTCCAGGAACACATGTTGCACATTCACCCTCGGCTTGGCTTCAAAGAAGGACGCGGGCATCAGGTTGAGCTGGAAGTGCGTGGACATCATGCGAGGCGAAGGTTTCTGCTCGAGCTGGAGCGAGCTGGTGGAGTTCACCTCCAGCCAGGGAGCTCGTTCCCAGTTGGGAAGAGTCTCTACAGGAGCTGGATCTCCTCCACTCAAAATCAGAGGAACGATCTCCTGCATCCATGTCGTCCCTGAGCAGACAGACATTCACACTCTATGAAATCATGTCTGAAGGTGTATGGAGCATCGGTGTCATCAGAAATGCCTCAAATCCAATTTAACAGCCCTTAAAAACACTATTTATATGTGGGTGTGACTTGACTTGGTTGACTCCCTACATTTGAAAACATTGGGAGACACATTTCTGTACTTTTTGCTCTTTATATAAGTTTTTCTATATAAGCTTTTCAACATCAGCCAGATAACGCCAGGCTGTGAAACAGGGATGTGAAGCAGGTAACGTGGCAGACGATGGGTCGGGGTCAGAGGAACAACATGTTCTCCATCCTTGGCCTCAGAGAACTCTTCAGTGATATATTATGAGCTCCTGCTGTTAAAGGTTATCCAGGGGCTCAAGCTGTGGTCCTCTCAGACTTCATTACACTGGAGATCTAACTTGCCGTGAACACTGTGTTCTTATTCTTGCTTTTTCGAATGCATTCATTTATTTTCCTCCTCTGAACTGGAGCTGTGAATTTATAAATTTAAAGTAAGAAAACAGAAAGCAGAGAATGGTATCAACATTGTATTGTGTATCATTGATAGTAAATACATTTCAAAGCCCATACTTTGTTTTGTACTGTACTCGAGTTAAGGAGTAGAAACTGTTCTTCTAGTATTTTTACTTACAGAAGGAACTGTACTTCTGTCCCTGTGGTACCTCTGTCCCTGCGCCTCCTCTGACCGCTCTGCTCCACGGTACGACCGGATCAACAACCACCAGGACGTTCTTCCTGGATCCAGATTCAAACCCAACCATCCACTGAGCAAAACTCACCTGACTTTGGATACGTTGCGATGATAATGTCGTCTGGACGGAAGGAAAACTCCTGAAAGTACTTGATGCCCTGGGGCGGGTAGATGTGTGGGGGCAGGTAGAGCCGCTCACACAGCCCGGACAGCTCGTCCTCCGCCATCGCTCCGGACCGACTGGGCAGACAGGAACCGGCAGGAGCCGTCTTCCCTCGTCTCCCTGTCTCCCTCAAGCAAACACAGGGATCAAGGTTCACTGCAGAGCACGTACCTGAAACTGAATGTTTATGGAGTCTTTATTGTGTGTTTATTTATGTACAACCAACCTCTGGCAAGTACGGGCGCTCTGGCACTCCTGTTCATTCAAACTAAGTGAAGAACAGAATAGAATAGAATAGAATAGAATAGAATAGAGTAGATATGCCTTCATTCATCTCACAATAAGGAAACTTCAAAGAAATGTATATGGAAATACAGAGACTCATTAGTTCCTGTTTGCCAGTCTGGGCTGTTATCCTTCATTCTCTATTTTACAAAACATCTCAAAAAGTAAAATCTTTTACCGACACCACTGAAGTTTAAGTAGTATAACATTGACAAGCACATGTGTTTTTGTGAGCCGGCAGTGTGTGTGTGTGTGTGTGTGTGTGTGTGTGTGTGTGTGTGTGTGTGTGTGTGTGTGTGTGTGTGTGTGTGTGTGTCTGAGTCTCTCTAGGTTCTGTGGGAGTGTTTTATTTTCCAGTTTTTGGATCAAACAAAGTTTCCATGAACAACCCTTGAACTTGCAGGACATTATATAATGGACCTTATATAATGTCATGATTCAGACACAACATTTCATCTTCTACTTCAGTGCTTTTCATTTCATGTTTCATTTCATTCATTCAATACAATCAGAAATTCTTCTTTGAGAAGATTTGCTTTGTTTTTTTTTAACACAGATTATAATTATACACAGATTTATAATTGTTATTGGTGATTTAATTGCTATTTATTATTATTGATTTCTTACATTTTATTACATAAACCATTTGTTCTTTCTTAACATTTCTTATGGAGAAATGAGCAGTTTTGTTTTGCCTGAAGCACATTTGTATTGATGAATGTCACAGTAGCCAGGAGCCAGTCTTTATGGGTGCATTTACCTGAAAGACACAAATGAAACGTGATTATAAAACTTTGTAAAGCCCTGAGTACATGGAACAAATCTGACATACAGCGTCTAATCAGCTGCATGTTGACACATGTTCTTTATTATAGAAGCAGGCTTCACTTCCAGAGTTCACTTTATGGAAGGTTCAGTTTTATTTCCCAACATCTTGACATGAAGTTATACTCACTGTCTGCTACTGAAACCAAGTCGAGGAAAAGATAATTATGAGAGGGAGAGAGAGAGAGAGAGAGAGAGAGAGAGAGAGAGAGAGAGAGGGAGAGAGAGAGAGAGAGAGAGAGAGAGAGAGAGAGAGAGAGAGAGAGGGAGAGAGAGAGAGAGAGAGAGAGACTCCTCATACCAGATCCATGTCGAGGTCAGGAGGAAACCACAGCCAAGTAAACAGAGAGAGAGAGAGAGCGAGAGAGAGAGAGAGAGCAGCGGGGGAGGGATGCAGGAAGTGAGCAGAGGTTGAGCTGCAGATATTAGTGTGTGTGCGTGTGTGTGTGTGTGTCAGTGTCAACCATGACTGAGGCTGAGCTGTACACGTTCTACAGAGGTGTGTATGTTCCCACTGTGCTGCACCCCGAGGACAGCCTCAGGTACTACGAGCAGTTCTCCTTCCGTCAGGATGACATCCTCATCGTCACCTATCCCAAGTCTGGTGAGTCACAGCGCGTCAACATCTGTCAATCAGTGCTGGACCTGCGCCTGCAGCTGATCTCCACTCCCAGTTCAGGCTGCAAACTAAACTTTGACCCACAGTCTGCTCGACTGTCTGCTCTGCTGTGGTTTGGCTGTTTGTAGCGCTCCACCTGAAGAAGAGCTGTCGGAGAAGGTCTTCCTCCTGTGTGTGCCACCTCAGACTGTCTGTTCACCTGTGGTCACCTCCTTATCATCTAGGACCAGTTTGATTCATGCTGTTCACTGTCACTATTGTGGTTATAAAGTGTCTGAAGCCAACAGAGGGAGCCAACACACCATAGTACAGAAAGAAAGAGAGAAAGAGAGAAAGAGAGAAAGAAAGAAAGAAAGAAAGAAAGAAAGAAAGAAAGAAAGAAAGAAAGAAAGAAAGAAAGAAAGAAAGAAAGAAAGAAAGAAAGAAAGAAAGAAAGAAAGAAAGAAAGATCCATTACATGTGCAATGGAACATGCACTTCAACAGGTAGGAGTACAGAGTGGCAGTTTTTATTCAACTTTTGCTGGATTTTTGCTCTGTTTTTGTTGTATTTTGTGAACGACTGATGGAGAGCAGGTTGTTCTGGAGGATCTCCAGCCTGTTCCAGCTCCTCAGTCATTGTCATAGTCATGTGGTGAAGTGCCCACATTGTGTCCAACCAGAGAGATGAGCTGGAGATACTGGTGGAGACTCAGGAAGACTAAACATCCTGAGGCTCCTTGATAATATCAGGAGACATGGGTCATGTTCCCTGATGGATTCCCTGGAGATGCTAGAGTCCATTCTGAACAGCTGAGATCATCCACTGCACCACCCAGACGGAGCAGAACATGGAGGTGGTGGACAGGAGGTCCTCTGGACCTTTTAACTCTTCTACAAATGGCCGATGAGCTGCAGACACATGAATTTCCCTTTGGCTGATTCAATGTCTGGATCACAACAGCTGGCCTCCAGGGGGCAGTATTACATAAAGAACAAAGTTCTCCTCAAACAAAAGTGTGTGAGGAGAACTTGGCACCTTTAAAACTCATTCATGATGATGTTCATGAGGATCAGTGCAGTCCTACAGCAGGCATCAGATAAACTGGACGCTCTCGACTCGTTTCCTCAGGGACCACCTGGATGCAGGAGATCGTCCCTCTGATCATGAGCGGAGGAGATCCAGCTTCAGTCGAGACTATTCCCAACTGGGACCGGGTTCCTTGGCTGGAGGAGCACCGAGCCGCCATCCTGAACCTGGAGCAGAGGCCGTCTCCACGCATGTTCTCCACACACTTCCACTACAGCATGATGCCAGAGTCCTTCTTCAAAGTCAAGCCCAGGGTAAAGCCATGACAGCCTGCTGGCTGAGTTCAGGGTTTAGACTCAAGTCTAAAGAAAAGAAGAAGCTAAAAGCTGAAGTTGAGAGAAACAAAATCAGAACAAATTAGAGCATCAACAGTTTGAGTGTGTTTGTTTCCTATCACTGAACGATTGTTGCATCATCTCTGCAGGTCATCTATGTCATGAGGAACCCCAAAGACGTCTTCACATCCTCCTTCCACTACTATGGGATGACCTCCTACCTGGTGCATCCAGGCCCACAGAGCCAGTTCCTCCACAAGTTCCTCCATGGGAAAGGTTCTTCTCCTTTTTATTCAGCAAACTGTGAATGTCACAGAGGGAGAGGAAACCACCTGAAACCAAAACGCTGCCACCACAGAAACATGTCCCATAGCAATGATCCATCCCACAGGTCAGGGCCCCCTAGAGGCCTGGGGGAGCACTGCAGATGTGTTTCTCAGTAGCAGTGTTTTTCTGTTTTTCAGTTTTGCATCGTTTCTGTATTTGCAGCATTTGCACTTGTTGGCCCCTGTAGCTCCTGGATGTCTGAGCTCCTCCCCTGCCTCTGAGGCTGAGCCCAAACCACACAGGGAGGAGAAAACTTCTTTCAGCTGCTTTCATTCGAGATCTGATTCTTTCAGTCATTAGCCACAGCTCATGAGCATAGGTGCAAAAGAACACAAAGCAATGATGTGAAGAAAATGTTTTCGTTGATCCTGATGATGGAACCGTGGCTGCGTCTCCTTGCAGTGATGTTTGGCTCCTGGTTTGACCATGTGAAGGGCTGGCTGAACGCTGAGGACAAACAGCACATCATGTACATCTCCTATGAGGAGCTGATCATGGTGAGATGTAGTCAGGGTCCAGCCTGAGCTCAGTGGAGGACTCAGGCCCTCTGAGAGGATCTCTGCAGGGAGACGAGCTGATGTGTGTGTTCCTCTGAGCTGCAGGACCTGAAGGGCTCTGTGGGCAGACTGGCTCAGTTCTTGGAGAAACCTCTGGACCCTGAGGTGATGGAGAAGATCGCAGAGAGATGTGTGTTCAAGAACATGAAGAAGAACAAAATGTCCAATTACTCCCTGGTTCCCAGTGAATTCATGGACCAGACGAAATCTGAATTTCTCAGAAAAGGTGAGTCAGAAATAAATAAATAAAGATACAGCTCAATTTCAAATTTCCATTCATGTCTAGTGACCCTATAGCGTTAATAATACTAGTATCCAAGCACTGTGTAAAAAGCTGGTCTATTCTACTATACTACTCTTTGTGTTTCAGGAATTGTTGGAGACTGGAAAAACCAACTGACTGAGTCTGAATCTGAGCTTTTTGATGCAGTTTACAAAGACAAAATGAAAGATGTGAAATATAAATTTGTATGGGATTAGCCACATACACCGTGATGCTTAGAAAGAGGATGCAGGAGATTGTTCTGCACTGTTTGGAATGACCATACTCATACATACGTCAAAATCAAGCACACATTTAATATCACATACCAGTATGATATTTTTGCTCTGCTTAATAAAGATAACATGACATCTGAGGTATTTCAGATGAGACTAATGTTCCATAGCTTCTATAACAACACCTTAGAACAAAGTGCTTTTATTTCATTTGTCCTCCTGACAGCCAGAGTCTGTGTGACTTGGAGAGCACCACTCAGGGTCAGAACCTGCACCTCAGCTTTGTGTGCCAAAGAGAGAAGGGTGAAAGTAATAAAGCGGTGGCTGTGACGCCTGAACGTGCTGATGTGGGCTCCACTCTGACAGAAAAATGACTGAATGTGTGACTTCTGTTGATAATGGCTTAGATGAAACTAATAAAACAAACGAAACTTCTTAACATGCTTCTTTCGTGTTTGCATCCTGAGATAAGTTATGAAACAATTTTGGTCATTGTGTATGAAGTCCTCTGTATTGATTACTGAAACAGCTCTGTGGGTCTGGAGGTGATCCAGGTCAGGCTCGGCTGGCTGAGTTCACTTCAGTGCAGCCACCAGATCAAGCTGGAAATGGTGTCTAAGTGCCAATCATGCTTCTGTGGGTAAACTGTGTGTGTGTGTGTGTGTGTGTGTGTGTGTGTGTGTGTGTGTGTGTGTGTGTGTGTGTGTGTGTGTGTGTGTGAGTGTGTGTGTGTGTGTGTGCATAAGTGAGAAAGAGAGAGAGAGAGAGAGAGAAAGAGAGAGAGAGAGAGGAGGTGAAAGTCAACCACAGTGAATATTGATCAGGAGACAACCCTGTATAAAGGAGGTAGACAGCCCCGGACACTCAGTTTGTTTCCTGGTCTGAACGATGTCTGAGGCAGAGTTGTACACAGTTTACAAGGGCGTCTTCGTTTCCTCTGTGCTGCAAACCCCACAGAGCCTCAGATACTTTGAGGACTTCTCTTTCCGCCCCGATGACATCCTCACTGTAACGTATCCAAAGTCAGGTAAGGTCGAGACGTGTCCTGTGACCCGGCTTAATGTTGAATGTATCTCAGTTATTCCAGATCAGACCAGGACAGTGAGGCGGAGCTACACTGTGAATGAAGACATCGATTGATTCAGAAGCTAAACTGTTGGACAGTTGTAAAAACAAAGATTAAAGCGTGATTTTTAAAAGATTTGTCTTGTTTTGTTCTTGTTTCCTCAGGGACGAACTGGATGAAGGAGATCGTCCCTCTGATCTTGAGTGGAGGAGATCCAGCTTCTGTTGAGACTCTTCTCAGCTGGGACCGGGTTCCCTGGCTGGAGGAGCATCACACAGCCATGTTGGATGTGGAGCGGAGGCCGTCTCCACGTGTGTTCTCCACACACTTCCACTACAGCATGATGCCAGCACCTTTCTTTGTAGTCAAGCCAAAGGTACATTTTCAAGAAAAAAAAGTTCAAATTAAGAGGTAAAATGTCCGTTTGAGCTGCGAGTATCATCAAACAATGTCATGATGTGTCATGAGATGCTAGGACACAGCAGCTTGTTTAAATACTGAGATGATTTCATGTAAATGAAGAACAGACGTCCTGGTATCACTCAGGTCATCTACGTCATGAGGAACCCCAAAGACGTCCTGACGTCTTTCTTCCACTTTCATGGCATGGCCTCCTTCCTGGTGGATCCAGGCCCACAGAGCGAGTTCCTCCACAAGTTCCTTGATGGAAAAGGTTGTTCTCAGTGTTCAATGTGCAGAATTTATTAGAAATGTAACCAGTCAGGACTGAACTCAACAATCAGGGAGTGTGAGCTTGTGCCTGCGTCTCCTTGCAGTGTTGTTTGGCTCCTGGTTTGACCATGTGAAGGGCTGGCTGAACGCTGAGGACAAACAGCACAACATGTACATCTCCTATGAGGAGCTGATCATGGTGAGATGTAGTCAGGGTCCAGCCTGAGCTCAGTGGAGGACTCAGGCCCTCTGAGAGGATCTCTGCAGGGAGACGAGCTGATGTGTGTGTTCCTCTGAGCTGCAGGACCTGAAGGGCTCTGTGGGCAGACTGGCTCAGTTCTTGGAGAAACCTCTGGACCCTGAGGTGATGGAGAAGATCGCAGACAGATGTGTGTTCAAGAACATGAAGAAGAACAAAATGTCCAATTATTCCCTGCTTCCCACTGAGTTGATGGACCAGACGAAATCTGAATTTCTCAGGAAAGGTGAGTCAAAAATAAAGATACAGCTCAATTTCAAATTTCCATTCATGTCTAGTGACCCTATAGCGTTAAATGACTTGAACCGAGATTGACCTGGACTATACTAGTATCCAAGCACTAAATAGTGTAGCAAGTTTTTATACACACACAGTATTCTTTGTGTTTCAGGAATTGTTGGAGACTGGAAAAACCAACTGACTGAGTCTGAATCTGAGCTTTTTGATGCAGTTTACAAAGACAAAATGAAAGATGTGAAATACAAATTTGTATGGGATTAAAACAGACTCACATTAAAGCTTTCAACTACTGCATATGTACCATGATGGGTGGAAAAATGCAGGACACTGTTCCAGATTGTAAAACTGAAAATAAAACACTTGTTTTTGATGTCACCTGTCAGCATGATCCTCACTCTTCCTAATGGAATCTGAGCCATTCCTGATGGAACCACTGTCCCATAGCCTCTATATAAACACCTGATGTTGTTGAAATGTTGTTGTTTTTCCTATAATATCATTGCATTGTGTGAAATGTCAATCAGATGTCATCCAGTCCGTCCACCTGTCGAAACTTGTCAAAGGGTGGGTGAGTGTATGTGTGAGAGAGAGGGAGAGAGAGAGAGAGAGAGAGAGAGAGAGAGAGAGAGAGAGAGAGAGAGAGAGAATGACAATGAGAATATTCCTGTACTTACATTAGGCCTGGAGTGTAACCATGATTGTTGGTAATCTGGTTTTTCGGTGGCTGTGAACCAGTTTGCCTTGCAGAGTTGGGATCTGTAGTTTCTGTGGGTTCTGTGGGTTGGTCGAACACAGGTGAGGCAGGGAGGCAGGGGTGGATAAGAGCAGAGAGTGAGAGTGTGAATTCACCATCAACCATGACTGAGGCTGAGCTGTACACGCTCTACAAACGTGTGTATCTGCCCAATAAGTTCTACCCCGTGCAGGGCCTGTGGTACTACGAGCAGTTCAGCTTCCGTCCGGATCCTCATCGCCACCAAGTCAGGTGAGTCCTAGAGTCTGTTTCCAGCATCTGTGAGTCCGTGTTGAACCTGTGAGCATCCGACATCTGTCTGCAACCAGAACCAGAATCAGCTTCAAGGGTCAAGTATGTTCACACATACAAGGAGTTTGACTCATGAATCATGCACATGTAACATGGATATACATAAACATAAAATAATCATCAAATAACAAGGAAAGCAATGAGAGAATAAGAGAAGAGGTAAAGAATTGCATAAAAATAAATGAGTGGAAGTGCTCAGAGGTCTGCTCTATAATAGTATATGTTTATACATATAATAGTTGAAGTGAGGGAAACAGAACTTTGACCCATAGTTTAGTATAGCAGGGAAAGCTTGTAATTTTGTGTTTTTGTTGGTGATTACAGTCTGCCCAGGACAGTGTCTGTGTTATCCTTCCACATGTTTCACACTGGTCACACTGGTGGTTACAGTACATAACCAGTCTGGTCACCAGTGGTCAAGTCTTCATCACTGGTAGAACCAGTCTGACTGTGGTCTTCTTCCCCAGCTCACAGACTCCACTCCTTTTGTTTAAGAAGAGCAGTAGGAGTGTCCTGTGACTTAATGTGGCTTTAAGAAGTGTGTTTGGAGGCAGCAGGGAGAGCAACCACAGAACAACTGACAAACATCTCAGACTGTCCCATTACATGCAGATGTGTGCTCCAGCTGCTAGCAGCAGTCTGGTAGCTCTGATGCAATAACTCAAGCTTTACTTTACTTTTTTTATTCATTTGTGAGTCACTGGTTGGAGAGGAGCTTCTTTGAATGAAAACGGAGCAAATCTGGAAGAAGTTTCCAGCCGGTTTCTCCCGGTGTTTTTTTCATGGAGGAGACATTTTTCATTTCATAACTTGTGACACTTCCACATGAAGTTCAGATTGAGACTCAGAGCACTTTATTTTTCCCACATGAGGATCACAGATCATAAAAGGCCGGTGTAAAATCAATAGAAAGACTGACATCAATGATGTCTCAATGATCGAGTCAGTGATTCATTCATTCATCCATTCATGCCCCAGTGAAGCAGGCAGCAGATGAACACTGTAGAAAGCTCTAAAGGTCTCTGGTTTCCTCAGGAACCACCTGGGTGCAGGAGATCACCAGCCTGATCGTGAGCGGAGGAGATCCAGCTTCAGTCCAGACTCTTCCCAACTGGAAGCGCGCTCCCTGGCTGGAGTACCAGGAGACTGCCAGCCTGAACCTGGAGCAGAGGCCGTCTCCACGCATGTTCTCCACACACTTCAGCACCGCATAATGCATGATGCATGATACATGATGCATGATGCATGATGCATGATGCCAGAGTCCTTCTTCAAAGCCAAGCCCAGGGTAAAGCCATGGCAGCCTGCTGGGAGGAGCTGACTGGACCCGGTGCTGGAACTTTTCAGATGGTGGTCACTAGAAATCTACAAAATGATCCTCACCTATTTTGATATTGATGAATGACTTTTGATGATGTCATCTTGTATATCTCAATTTTTGATGAAGATTAATTAGTCATCCAGCCTTTCATTTTATGGATTTTGAGTCTATACGATAACAAAGTACTATCAGGGTGTGTTAGATGTTTCCTATCACTGAATGATTGTTGCATCATCTCTGCAGGTTTCTCTGCAATTATTCTCTGCTTCCCACTGAGTTGATGGACCAGACGAAATCTGAATTTCTCAGGAAAGGTGAGTCCAAAAAACAGGTTTCAAATGAGTGAAATCACTCATATCAAACAAATATTTCATTATTTATTTGTTTTTTTTTTCTGTGTTTCAGGAATTGTTGGAGACTGGAAAAACCAGCTGAGCTCATCGATGCAGTTTACCAAGACAGAATGAAAGACGTGAAATACACATTTGTTTGGGATTAAAGAAAACCAATTCAAGTAACTGTAACACACAATGATGCACAGAGACCTGTAACGGAGATGCAACTAATTGTTCTGAATGACAAACGAATAAATGAGGAGAAGGGAGATCTTTCTTGAACTCAACCTGCTGTGTTTTCTCTTTCGCTGCCTTTGGCAGCAGGTCGTAGATGTTTCAAATCCTGGTTGTAGATGTAAAGACTCTATTTAGAAATGTCATAATGTACCTGGAGTTTGTTTTTTCACCACCTGTCTGTAGTGTCCTCTTTGAGCTGCTGCCAGTCGCGCTCCTCTGTGGTGACTGACAGGCATCAAGGCTGGAAACAGGTGGACCTGGACCAGGAGATGCAGCTTTGGTGAAACACAAAGTTCATGTCTTTAAGCTGAGGCAGCTATGCAATCCTCTAGGTGAGGGATCAAAGGTAACAAAACAAAAGAACAGAGAAACAGAGAGAGGCACGCAGCAGAAGGGCTGGGGTGAAGGTCCACAGCAACAGGAACAAAACAAACTCCCCAAAGGCTGGAGAAAAGCAGCGCAGACAGTACAGAAGTATCTGGAACAGAAGACAAAAACAAGGAGAGCAGCTCAACAGTGAGCGATCTAAACCAGAGCCAGAGCAGAGATCAGCACACAGCAACAGGGTGGAGCTGTCTGCCACAGGTAAACCTCCAGGGCAGGTGATTAAAAACAACGGCGCTCCTCCCCTGCTGGAACCTGCAGCTGGTGGCTGTGACCAGAGAGGAAAACACACAAAAGCAAGGCCAGAAACTTTTTCCCTCCAGAACTAGCTTTAGTCTGAATTACAAACAGTCGTAACATTGGAGATGAAACTTTGAACAAGGCCACTGGCAGAGGCTGAGGGGAGAGTGGGTTCAGGTGTAAAAGGCTGAGTGAACAGGTAGAGGTGTGGCTGTCGATGGACCAGGTCGTTTTAAGATGGACAGTGATCAGGAAACTGAGCAGCAACATTTTGAAGGGACTCTAAATTTCCAGTTAAATGTTCCTTCGTTGGAAAGTTTGATTGAACTGACCAAAAGGCTAAATCAACAGAGTAAACATCCTGAGGCTCTTTGATGATATCAGGAGACTTTGGTCATGCTTTCCTGATGGGTTCACTGAAGATGATAGAGTCCATTCTGAAGCAATAGGATCATCCACTTCATACCACCTGGATGGACCAGATCATAGGGGTGGAGGACCTCCTCTCTCTTCAATGCAGGATAGGGAGATACAGAAGAGCCTGCAACCATCAGCCTTTTAAACTCTAATGCTGATGATAGATGAGCTGCCGCACAAATGATTTTCCCTTGGGCGACCAACTAAGTAACTCCTATTCCTGTTAAATATTTACTTTGTACACCTCCATCTTGTGTCTTGTTTGAAGTAAGGGAGAGAGAGAAGCTGGAGGATATAAGAGTTAACTGCAGTCATGATCCACCAGGCAGAACTTTCTAGAGGAGGTGTACGGCCCTGAAGACTAGCCTGAGCCATGACTGAGGCAGAGATGTACCAGCTCTACAAGGGGGTCTACGTCAACAGACGGATGTACACCCCAGAGAGCCTGAGATACTTTGAGGACTTCTGCTTCCATCCAGACGACATCATCATCACCACATATCTAAAGTCAGGTGAGCTGAGACTACCTACCTACCTACCTACCTACCTACCTACCTACCTACCTACCTACCTACCTACCTACCTACCTACCTACCTACCTACCCACCTACCTACCTACCTACCTACCTACCTACCTACCTACCTACCTACCTACCTACCCACCTACCTACCTACCTACCTACCTACCTACCTACCTACCTACCTACCTACCTACCTACCCACCTACCCACCTACCTACCTACCTACCTACCTACCTACCTACCTACCTACCTACCTACCTACCTACCTACCTACCTACCTACCTACATATTTACCTATCTATCTATCTATAGAAAATACAATTGAACAATAGCAACTAAAACAACAAATATACTGAATATGTGAGTTTTATTTCTTTCTGCCATAAGTGTACTCACTAAGAAGGCATTAAACTACAGAGATGAGATACTGATTTGAGAACTGTCAGTCATGTTGTGAGCAAAGTTGCGTGACATCTGGAAATCTAATCTTGAACGTGTCAGACACTGACATATGGCGTGATACTCGTGCATCTTGTCCTCCTTGTGTAGGGACGACTTGGATGCAGGAGATCGTCCCTCTGATCATGAGTGGAGGAGATCCAGCTTCGGTCGAGACGCTTCCCAACTGGGACAGAGTTCCATGGCTGGGAGGATTCCGGGCTCTGGACCTTCACCTGGAACAGAGAGCGCCTCCACGCATGTTCGCTTCACACTTCCAGTACCACATGATGCCAGCAAGCTTCTTTACAGTCAAGCCAAAGGTACATTTTAAACTGAGTTCACAGGATGGAGGTGTGGGTGGATAGAAGGTTGTGGGCTCCTCCCACAGTCTGAAAACATGCACGTAGGTCAGTTAGACATGAGAGAGAGAGAGAAATAACAAAGAAGACAAGAAGATAATGTAAAATCATGTAAGTAAGATAATGGAAGGGTAGATGGATGGATGGATGGATGGATGGATGGATGGATGGATGGATGGATGGATGGATGGATGGGGGGTAGGGGTAATGTAACTGTAAATGTAACTTTTATCACATCAAAGTGAATGATTTTTCATCAAGATTCATATGGTTGTGCACATTTTTAAAATTTGGTTTAAAAAGTATTAGTCAATAACACAGTCCAGGCAAAAAATGTGCCCTAATTTACTGTTGTTGACAAATGTCTAGAGGTTTGACGTCCTCAGAACATCCCTGCTGTGGTCTGAATGGATTCATCAACCCCGGATACGTAGATAATTCATTAATAATGGATGTGACATCATCGCTGCAGCTCATCTACGTCATGAGGAACCCCAAAGATGTGTTTACGTCTGCCTTCCACTTCTACGGGATGACCTCCTTCCTGCCTCAGCCGGGCCCACAGGGCCAGTTCCTCCACAAGTTCCTGGATGGGAAAGGTTCTTCTCATTGTTCATTGAGCAGAATTCATTTCTATTAGTAATAATCTATTAAATGTGTTCTAGTTAAGCATGATGATGGAATTTCTGTGACTTTCCTTCTAGTGAACTTTGGCTCCTGGTTTGACCATGTGAAGGGCTGGCTGAACGCTGAGGACAAACAGCACATCATGTACATCTCCTATGAGGAGCTGATCATGGTGAGATGTAGTTAGGGTCCAGCCTGAGCTCAGTGGAGGACTCAGGCCCTCTGAGAGGATCTCTGCAGGGAGACGAGCTGATGTGTGTGTTCCTCTGAGCTGCAGGACCTGAAGGGCTCTGTGGGCAGACTGGCTCAGTTCTTGGAGAAACCTCTGGACCCTGAGGTGATGGAGAAGATCGCAGACAGATGTGTGTTCAAGAACATGAAGAAGAACAAAATGTCCAATTATTCCCTGCTTCCCACTGAGTTGATGGACCAGACGAAATCTGAATTTCTCAGGAAAGGTGAGTCAGAGATGAACTGAGAATGACTACAGGACCAATGTTAAATCATAAACTCTAAATACAGTGTAACAACATGTGTTCATTCATTGTGTTTCAGGAATTGTTGGCGACTGGAAAAACCAACTGACGGTGGCTGAATCAGAGCTCTTTGATGCCGTTTATAAAGACAAAATGAAAGATGTGACTTATGAATTTGCATGGAATTAAAATAAAGATAAGAATAATTGTCATAGATGATGTGCATCACAAAGTATTTGATGAATCCACGAATCCTTAAAGTAATTTCATTATCTTCTTAAACACTTTCCAAAAAGAAATATTTTCCGGAGCTGATATTTCCGACTTTTCTTGCAGGCCTTGAATGCCCCACCAGTTTAGCCTTGTAGCCTAGCAGCAGCACAAAACAAGCTGAGAACCACCTAATACACATTTGTAAAACAATATAACTTGGTACTGGAACATCAACCCCGCAAGTCCAGACGTCTTGGAGCTGACAATCATTTGGCTCGTAAAAGTAACCCAGGATTGTACCAGAGTACATCAGTGTTTAGATGCCGTTAGCCGCGGTAGCAGGTTGACCGGCTGGTTTACGGTAACGGGGACTCCGGACTCCTTTGATACCGGAGCAGCGGGGATGGATGGAGCCATACCGGGACCATCAGGCCACAGAGCAGCTACCCGCAGGGTCAGTCAATAACTCCGAACCAGCCTCACCCAACGTAGCGTTTGTAAATGCACCAATTTAGCAAGCCTCCACACGTTGCATGAGACTACCCGTCTGTTGTGTTTCAGTTCTGTGTTAAACGGTGGTTTTCAAGAACGTTTTGTCCTTAGTTTTTAATCATCAGCCTCGTAGTTGTTGTAAAACTGCTTGGTGGTTGTCAGATATCAGATAATTTTAACCGAAAACACGAAATTACTGGAAGTGTAGCAGCGCTGGTGCGTTCAAGTTCCCTGTTGTTGTTTTTTTTAACGTGGTCGCGCGCCTATTCCTGGCGTTACGGTACGGGTGCCCACAGCGGCCACTACCGACCACAGAGGCGAACTACAGCAGCCAGGCTGCCGTAATAATGCAGCTCCCTATACATGCCCTGCACTGGTGGCTGATTGATGACCATACAACTTTTTAATATGATTTTACAAATCTTTTTGTTGTTGTTGTGAACTACAATAGGCAAATTCAGATCAAGTTCATCCCACTGTGACGTTGTCTGCCTATCAGATAGATAATTGAATAACTGATGAACCAGTGACACGGCCCTGTATTTGTCAAATTAAAAGGCAGAATCTGCCCAGTTTTAGTAATAACAACATTTCATATTGTAATATTGTACAGTTATAGCCAGTTAGATATCATTACAGTTAACAGCAGGAGTCTCCATCTGGAGGACTGGTTGTGAAATTTCTTCTGTGTGTGTGTGTGTGTGTGTGTGTGTGTGTGTGTGTGTGTGTGTGTGTGTGTGTGTGTGTGTGTGTGTGTGTGTGTGTGTGTGAGGGTTTTACTGCAGCAAATGTAAACATGATTATTAGTACAAATCAACCCGGAGAGTTTATTTAGTCTCTAGCCATGACAACGGCAAATCTAGCGTTTGGCGTAATCTTTTCTAATCCTGTTAAAGTTTATTTCAGAGGTGAAATGCTTGAGTGACAGTCATGACTTTATGTACACATGGGTGTGTGAGCGTTTGTTGTTTGTATCAAATATCACTCCATGTTCAGCAGGTTACACAGCCTCAACACTGACAGATAAACAAAGGATGAAGAGTGGCCTCTGTCTCCCGTTCCTCTCCCTCTGCCAGCCTGCGGCTGTGAACCAGGACGGAGGAGACGTGATGCTCTGACTGCAGCCTCACAATGCCCCCAGTGCAAGGTACGCTGCAGGTGTGGAGCAGCTGATGGTTGATGGTGGTACTGGTGGAAATGTGCAGTTGTGCTTTTGAGAAGTTTGAGATGCTTGTGAAAGAGGAACTGAACCAGATATTTTATTTTCGGAAGGAGCAGCACAAGTCAAACCTAACAGTTTTGCATGTGATTTACATCAGTGTCTCAGTCTTAGAGAGTCGTGTGTACCAGGCGTCTGCAGGATAACTTAGGAGGAGACTGTGGAATGAAGACAGGCTGGACCTGTGGCTCTGCTGCTGCACAGATTCTGATTTGGCCTGTTTGATTTTATTTTCAACATCTGGGAATGAATTACTGCACATGATATGGAAGACATTTTTGTCCTGGCTATTTTTGACATCTGAAATGTTCAGAATCATCAGCACAAATGTGAACAGAAGTTTGTTATGATGGTGCTGAGCTCTCTCATGTAGACCAGCAAACTGTAGTCAAATGGTGAGGGCACTGAGGATGAGCGTAGTTCATATGGTTCATCAGCAGGTAAAGAGTTAAGGAAGGTGGGGACACGGATGTGCTGACTCACCCATCTGTTGACACAACTTTGCACTCTTACATCCTTTGTGTTTTGTTTCCTTAGCTACACGTCTGTGCTCAGCTGTTCAGTGGCGGGCTCTCCCAGGGTTCAGGGCAGTCAGGCTAAACTCCACTAAACTCCACTAAACTCCACTAAACTCCACTAAACTCCACTGAACTCCACTGAACTTTACTAAACTGCACTAAACTCCACTAAACTCCACTGAACTCCACTAAACTTTACTAAACTAAACTTCGCTGACCCGTCAGGGAAATGTGTCCCGGCCATCGTGCACCATCATTGGCTCACAGGGCAGGAAAGCTGAAATCCCAGGAAAGAAAGCTCGCTGGATGCTGCTGTTCATCCAGGGTGATAACTAGCTGAGTAGGATTCCTGGCAGCTGCTGAAGTGACTCTGTCTCATTGTTGGTCTGTGTTGTTGTCACTGTTACCGCGTCATGTGGTTTATTAGTGCTCTGCTGAGGTGATTCAGCCACAGGAATGTGAAACTCAAAGCCTCACACCCCCCCCCCCCCCTCCTCCTCCCCCCCCCTCCTCCCCCCTCCCTCGGTAACACAACCCTTCCTACTGCTCCCGGTTTTGCTTTCCCTTCTGCTCCCTCCCTCCATCATGTCTGCTCACAGATCCATGTTTCTACCTAGGACTGAAAGCCCCCAGAGTCCCATCAAGTGCTGTTTTCATATTCACTAGTTTGTCTAGGTACAGTATCCCAGGCTTCAGACACATCTCAGCTGATCCTGTTCTATTTTTAACCCACAGTGTCATTATCTTGTGGGCTGTCTTTCAATCTATCTGTCTATCTATTTATCTATCTGTGTTCTAATGCGTTTTTAACCTATTATTTATTGCATTATTTATTAATCTACTACTACTAATGATAGTCATAATAGTTATTATTATTATTATTATTATTATTAGCATCATTATATAAATGGAAGGTTCTGCAGGTGATGAATTCAGACAGTGAAGGACTGCCTGTGTGTTCTACTGAACCTTGTTCCTCTTTTTTTTTTTTTTTTTTTTCTTTTTTTTTCTAGGCTTGTTCAGGGCATAACCATTTCCAGGAATGTGAGAGGGTGTTTTGGGGTCTCTGAACTGAACGAGGCCGGACGCTTTCGGTTTCGTTTCTGCGCGCTTTTCTCAGGAAACAAAAACAGCAGGGAGGGAGAGAGAGAGAGGAGGAGGAGGAGGAGGGGGAGGAGGAGGAGGGGGGGGTTTAAAAGCCAAAAGAGGAAGAGGCTGCACAGTAGATCAACAGCTGAGGGAGATGAACCACACACTCTGTCATTGAAAGAATCAGGTAAGATAGACTTTATTTCTGCTCGGCCCCAGAGCTCTGACGGCTCCAGACGCTGCACCTGTGATCTACCTGGTACAGGATGAACAGGATGTTCTATCTGATAGGCTGGAGCTGCTGACAGAGGGTGGCATGCTCTGTCTGCTTCGTGTCTGTGGTCATAGATGGAATAGTGTAGTAGTAATAGAGTAGTAACAGTAACAGAGATACTGTGGTTATTGTTCGTGGCTCGTGAAGAGAATTAGGCCAAGGTGTCTTCATAGGGGCGAGTAACGCAGAATTCCTCAGATTACATTCCAGATTTGTTTTTGCTGCTCTTTCATTGGAAGTAGGTAGGTAGGTAGGTAGGTAGGTAGGTAGGTAGGTAGGTAGGTAGGTAGGTAGGTAGGTGGGTAGGTAGGTAGGTAGGTAGGTAGGTAGGTAGGTAGGTAGGTAGGTAGGTAGGTAGGTAGGTAAGTAGATAGGTAGGTAGGTAGGTGGGTAAGTAGATAGGTAGGTAGGTAGGTGGGTAGGTGGGTAGGAAGGTAGGTGGGTAGGTGGGTAGGTGGGTAGGTGGGTAGGAAGGTAGGTGGGTAGGTGGGTAGGTAGGTAGGTAGGTAGGTAGGTGGGTAGGTAGGTGGGTAGGTAGGTGGGTAGGTAGGTAGGTTGATAGAAAGAGTTAGAGAGAGAATTAGAGTTAAGTTTATTGATTGTTTATTAATCCACACTATTATAGATAAATATAATACAGACAATACTAAGACATTAGGAAAAAAATCAAATAGAAATTGCATATGAACAGCTGATTACTAGATTCATTTTAAAATTGTAATGACCCACTGTCTAGATGGAGACTGCAGGACATGAACATTTGTCATATATCTCATCGTATGGATCTGTTCATACGTCCCTGTAAGTCAGGAAGTCAGAGACTTTGAGCGGACTGTGCTTTATAACAGCAATCAGCTGCTGTAAACGCAGTTAAACACCTTATGATTGGTGGAGATGGATAAAGCCATAATCTGTTTTATTCTATTCTAGTTATATAAAAATGCTCTATTTGCATATTAAGCAAATAGGACAGTGTCCTTTGGATCTGCTTGTCCTCTCAGGCCAGTGCCAGTTCATTCACTAACGTTTGTTAATCAATGAAAAAGGAGCAAAACGTGGTTGGTGAAATGAACCAGTAGAGAGGAAGTCTGAGGAAACTAAACAAATCAGCTCACCACTGTCAACTAGTGTTGTTCCTTCTTCCTGCTGAGCTGTCGCTCTGCCCTCTCAGACCTCTGGGTCCTGCTCTCTGGTTTCAGCTCAACGTGTCTGTGTACGTCAAGCCCTGGGTTTGATGTTTACCAATGTAGAATTATGTGATAGATAAAGTGTCTTCACCCGTGTCTTAGCTGTGCCTCCTCCTCCCCTCGTAGTTCCTCTGAAGATGGAGCAGGTGAAGGAGAAGGTGGTGACCCTGCTGAAGGAGAACCCGGGCGGGATCCCGCTCAAGAAGCTGTCCCAGTTCTACAACCAGAGATACCGCCAGAACCTGGCCGTGTCCTCTCTGGGCTTCAGCTCCATTGCCCAGTTCGTCTCGTCTCTGGGCCAGGAGGTGCTGATGAGAGGAGACGTGATGTTCCCCAGGACCCAGGAGGACAGCCGGCCCTCCACGCCCCGGAGCACCTCCTCCTCCCCCCCTGCTGCAGCTGCAGCTGCTGCTGCAGGATGCAGCTTCTCAGGTCCGCCTCTGGGTCCCAGCAGCTCCTTATTCTCCACCCCGTATCTTCCTACCAACATGCTGCCCAGTGCCTCCAGACCAGCCGAGCCCCTGGCCCAGGAGCAGCTCTACGACAGGGTCATAGAGGTCAGTGCAGCGACTCCGATCACACGATCCTACAAAATACAGTGACAGGAAAACCAAAAAACACAGTTACATGAATGTCCTTGATGGCTACAACATCCTGTGTGCTGGCACAAAGATTACTGCAGCCAGGTTCATGTTGCCACATTTGACTGTTCTGCTCCTTTGCCTGAGCTTGAATTCGACTCGATCTCCACTTAAATGTTTAAACCTATTGAGATAACAGTGTTGATAGGGTTAGCATCCAGCCTCAGCTGTGTGTGTGTGTGTGTGTGTGTGTGTGTGTGTGTGTGTGTGTGTGTGTGTGTGTGTGTGTGTGTGTGTGTGTGTGTGTGTGTGTGTGTGTGTGTGTGTGTGTGTGTGTGTGTGTGTGTGTGTCCCAGGTCATCACTAAGTACAGCCTGAAGGCTCCCTCCATGCACCAGCTCCAGGTCCACTACCTGCAGCACTTCGGGGAGCAGCTTCCCTACCAGCAGTACATCACCATGTACGACAGCCGGATGAGCTCCGCCCCCAAAGCTCCGCCCACACAGCCTCCTCAGCCAATCACTGACCCCACACCTGTGGCAGCAGGTAGGACAGAGGAGCACATCCAAGTGTCAGGTTTCTACTAACACCATTAAATAAGTTAAGAGAAGTGCTTTATTTATTCCCAAAGGGAAAATTGTTCTGTAAAACACACAAAAGAACATCAGCAATACACAACAGTGATATAAGTACAGTAAAAGTATAAATAATAAGTGGATGAGAGTAAAGAAAGCAAAATATAGCAAGAATAACAGTATGTGAATAAGAGCCATAACAGTAACCTCAACCATGATAATAGCAATAGTCATATTGTTTTTTTTAAAGGATAATTATATAATATATATTTATGAGAATTTCTCTCTGTTTTTCCTGTCTCGGCGTTTACAGAGGAAAAGAGATCTTATCTCATCTGATTATGACTGATGTCATGCGGTGTAACACAGAGGAGCTATCAGTGTGTGTGCAGGATCATATCAGTAAATGTCGTGCTGGTTCACAGCCTCTAGTTATTGTCCTGTGTGAGTTGTGAGGTGTCCCCTGGTGGGACCTTCAGGCCTCCATCTAACCCCAGCATGTTCCCACAGCAGAGCCCAAGGCTGAGGAGCAGCAGCCGCCACAGCCCAGTGTTTCCAGTTTCCTGTGTGGCTCAGAGTTTCCAGCTCTGGGGTCGGAGCTCGTGAGCTCCACGAAGAGTAAAGGCGCCAAGCAGCGAGCGGGCGGCGGGGGCGGGGGCGGGGGCGGGGGCGCCTCGTTCACAGAGGCGTACCACGCCCAGCTGAGGGAGGTGCACGGCGCCAACATGCGGGCGGTGGAGGCGGTGGAGGAGGACGAGGAGGACGCAGGAGGAGGACGGAGGAGGAGGAGGGTCCTGGACCAGGACACGGTCAACAGTCTGATGCAGGACGTGATGCGAGACATCGCTGCTCAGGGAGAGCTGGTCACCAAGGAGAAGGTGAGGAGGACACCATCACACCCCCACAGTGTCAGAGCAGCTCTGGTCTGGTCTGGTCTGGTCTGATCTGATCTGTTCTGTTCTGTTCTGTTCTGTTCTGATCTGGTCTGGTCTGGTCTGGTCTGGTCTGATCTGATATGATATGTTCTGATCTGGTCTGTTCTGATCTGATCTGATCTGATCTGATATGGTCTGGTCTGGTCTGATCTGATCTGATCTGATCTGATCTGGTCTGATCTGGTCTGATCTGATCTGGTCTGATCTGGTCTGATCTGATCTGATCTGATCTGATCTGGTCTGATCTGATCTGAGGAGCGTCTGCAGCCTCTGAGCTCTCCACTGCTTCCTGTGCAGGTGACGTCCAGGGTGTGTGAGCTGCTGCAGGTCCCCTCTCTGGAAGCAGGCAGGATCAAACCCTGGATGACCCCGGCTCTCAAAGACCTCCAGTACCTCATGAGAGAGATCAACATGTTCATTGAGGTTGGAGAGAGTTTGTTTTCCATCGCCCACTAAAAGAGTCAAACTGGAGCCTGTAGCTGATGCCTGCTTCAGTACAAACTCCATAAACTGCCTTTGACGGATTTACTGGTTGATCTTTCTTGAGTTACAAAAATCCAGTTGATACATACGCTCAAAAACTCATAAACTCATAAACCATAGATGGATCATTATCGAAGACAGACCAAATTCTGTGAAATAGAAGTGATTTGTGGCTTTGTGGCAACGTACAAACGGCTGTGACGTTGTTCCCAGTCGACGGAGGCGGTGAGCTCCATCTGCACGCTGTACGAGCTGGGCCAGGCGCTGGCCGGCCTCAAGGACAAGAAGCGCTACGAGGAGCTGAACCTGGGGCCGCTCTGCAAGCTGCCGCTGGTCCACCGCATGTTCAAGATGGACAGCAACACCAAGGACGACGACATCCAGCAGATCCAGACCGTAGACATCCTGAAGGTATGAAGAGGCTCTGCACCTGGAGCGCTCAGCGCGTTCAGGGAATACCGCTTCTAGCAAAATCAAAGTGATGCTGCTTGCATGGGTTTCATCATACAACATCCCATAGTTTTCTGAAAATGATGAATGTCCAAAACATCATTTTATTAGATATTTGAATCAGATGTAGATACAGTGTTGTCTAAAGTGGCAAAAATGTGTCAAAATTCTCTGATCTTAGCTTCTTGAATCTGAATGTTTCTAGGACGTAGACCTGTGTGCCCTCTCATGTACTGTGTGTAAAGCTTAAAAAACTAAACCTAAACTTATCAAGATTCATTCATCAAGATTCATACCAAGAAGCATCCATTTTGATGCAACACTATGAAGTTTATGGGCTAATTAAGAGTGAAAACGCCCCCTACTGGATGGAAACCTCAAACGGGTGATGCAGGTTCTCTAAAGTGTCTCGTTCGATCGTGTGGAATCGAGTGTGTCAACTGCTGATTGTGTTGTGCAGCAACTTCGCAACTTCAGGAAGAAGCAGAACAAGCCCAAGGTGGACCTGGCCGAGTTCATGAAGTACCTGGCCGATCAGTACAGCTGCGACTCTCCCTACGAGCTGGGCATCCGGATACACAGCGTCGGGCTGCCCATCAAGGTGACACACGCTGGGCCGTCTCAGCATCAGTGCTCATGCGTGTATCAGTGTGAGGGAGTCAGTGTCGTCCCTCTGCTACACACCTGTCCAACAGGTAGACGAGCAAAACACATAGTAGGAGTGTTAATGTCAAGAATGATGATAATGGGAAATGTCTGTTATTGTTTTTGTTACTAGGATTAATTTTATGATCAGACCTGATCATCAATCAATTAATGGAGAAACTAATCGACAGATTAAAGATAATTGTTTGTCTCAGCTCTAGTGTGAACGTGTGGTGCAGGAGTGGATGTGAGATGGAAGGTGTCAGTTTTACTCGTCCGTGTCTCGCTCTGTCAGACTCTGTCGACGGTGAGTCGCTGCGAGCACGCCCTGATGGACCGGGCCAGGGAGGAGATCCAGAGGGAGCTGGAGGAGGAGGTGCAGGACAGGCTGAGGAAGGTGAAGAAGAGCGTGCTGGACCCCATGCAGGGGGCGGGCTGCGGCTCCGCCGGCAGCTTCGACCTGAGGAGGAAGTACGCGTCCATGCCGGCGGCCGAGGTGGCGCTGACCGTCCTGTCCAACGCCGAGGAGGTGTTCAGCCCCCGGATGGCCAAGGTGGGAGGAGAGGAGCTGCTGCTCCTCCACAGCTGCTGCTCCTCCACAGCTTCTTACCAAATACACGGGATATTTCAGAAATCGCTCCAGGCGTTTCCATCAAAGCGTGTTGTACACATGAGCTGTAGTTCCACGTTAAGTCTGTTATTCAGTCTCCTCTGCTGACACATACTGTGCCTCAGGTCATGTGACATGTACATTTGTATACTGACATGTCTGAAAAACCACCTCATTTGAGGTGTTCCATGACCAGTGTTTACAGCCAGGTTTGTGTTGTGAGTGTTTCTGGGGTTATTTCTGAGCCCTCCGTCTCTGTGGTTCCCGCCTCAGCACGTCCAGAGCTTCCTGCTGCAGGTGTCCCACAGTCCGCTGGCGGCCGCTCTGTTCCAGCTGGCCGTCTGCGGAGGCTCGCTGGCCGTGCCCCAGGACCTGGTGCCCAAAGAGAAAACGCCCAAAACCCCCGACCAGACCAAAGCAGAGGGCGGCCCCAGCACGCCCCCCCCCACTGCCGGTGACCACCATCACACTCTAACACATTCTCCTTCTCACAGTGACACACTTGTCTTTTCTGTCACTGTTTGTAGCATCGACAAAGTGTCTTCATGTTTGCTGTCATGTGATTACCTGTGGAAAACCTCATCTGATGACGTGTGTGCTCCGTGTCCCTCAGACAAGCTGACGCAGTACCTGAGAGACACGCTGTCCTCCCAGAACTCAGCCTTCACTCTGGCCCACGTGGCCAGCCTGGAGAAGAAGCTGACCAAACACTTCCAGCTCAGAGACTTCCCCTCGACGGGACACGGCACCTTCCTGGACTTCCTGGTCAAGCACAGTCAGGTACAGGCTGCTGGCGTCTCGCTGAGAGAGGAGGGAGTGCTCAGACTCTCACTCACCCTGTCTGTGTGTGCAGCTGCTCCAGGACCTGCTGGGCTCCACCATCATGCTGGGAGGTCTTTCTTCAGACCTGGCTGCCAGCGGCTTCAGGCCCACGCGGCAGGACGTGTTTGAGTTCATCAACCAGTGTGGAGACATCTCCTCCACCGACCCGGACGACGTGAGTCAGCCATGTTCAGCTCCCAGGCAGAGCTCTCAGCCCCAGACTCTCATCCAGAGGGGATGAAGTCCCTCTTTAAGCTGGTGGTCAATTCTGTTATCTGTACACGTTTGCTTGTAATTGTAGGTGTTAGGGTGTAGCCCTCCCTCCCTGCTACAGATGCATGTTTCCTCAGTCTTCACTGTGTGATCAAGCATCTCCGTCCTGTCTCCAGCTCTTCCACATCGAGTGTGCGCTGCGCTCCCACTTCAGGGTGCGGGACAGTCGTGAACTGGGCTACGGCAGCCTGCACATGCTGGCCGGACTGGTGCAGCGGCAGAGAGGCCTGGCTGGGGGGGGCCTGAGCCCCGTCCACTACGAGTCGGCGCTGCTCGCCAAGCTCTGCAAACCCAGGTGGGCTGTTCCACCTGGAGGCAGCGCCTCAGTTACTCATTAGCTCCAGTACCTCTTCATCTTGTTTGGAGATTCTAACATGCAGAGCTGTGTCCTCTAACAGCCCGGGCGGCTGTGAGGCGGTGGGCTGCCTGGGGGAGCTGTCCAGGGCTCAGGCTCTGTCCTGTCTGCTGTCCTGCCCCCTGCTGGACGACCTGGGCCAGTGGAGCCAGTGGGAGCTGGTCTTCAGGCCGCAGCTCGGCCCGCTCAAAGACTTCATCGAAAGGCATGCAGGTACCTTCTCATCGTTTCCTTTTCATTAAAAAACAAGACGACGCATTAAGGAGCCTCAGAATGAAAAAGTGTGCTCGATGTACAGCGCTAACTGTGCAGCGATGCTGTCTCCTCAGCGGACAGCGGCCTGGCAGCGCTGGAGGTGACCCCGGGCCAGCTGCTCCGGATCACCACGCACACCGGGGACAGACACTTCTGCAGCGCCGCCGCCAGCCTGGACGCCGTGGCCGCCGCCGGGCACCTGGTGTCCCTGGTGGTGGCCGACGGCATCGCCAACGCTCCCACCGCCCTCCTGGCCAATCACATGGAGACCTGCCTGGCAGCGGCGGTGGGGAGGGAGAGTAAGGAGAGCCCCACTAGATGAGAGGAGATAAAACTAACCATATCGTATGTCATCTCCGCTCATCTTCTCTCATCTGATCGTCCTGTTTTCCCAGACTCCTCAGACTTGTCCCGGGCTGAGGAGGACGTCTCCAGCCACAGCAGAGTGACCACGTTCCTCCTGGAGTGTTTGGCTCGGATCCCGAGCCGGACGTGCCAGGCTCTGCTGAAGCAGGTCAGTGTTCAGAGATGAAAGTCACAGGATCGGCCCGCTGAGAGGAGAGAAGGATGCACTGAGCTGTTGTTAATACAAAGTGAGAAGATGGTGAGAGAAGAGTCTGAGTGGAGGCTGCTGGTATATTTATCCCACCGCTCCATCAAAACACTGTGTGGGATCCAGACATGTCTGGTCGGGAAGTGTCTCATCTAATGTGGCTGCTAGAACCAAACATCCAAACAGTCCCTGTCTGCACATGGTGATAATAACAATGATACCACACAAATGAAAATGCGATTATGGATGGTGGATGATGATGATGTATCCTCTTAGATCCTACGCTCTGGAAGCTGTGACATCCAGAACCACCTTTCTAAATGTGTGTGTTGCATAATCGATGCGTTGCGGTTGCATGCGGGACCAGCGGGAGTCTGTCGAGCATCACTGAGGCAAAAAGCTCCGACACACATCTTCACGATGGAGGGGGCGGAGGCTGAGGCTGGGCTGATACTACAGATAGATATCAGCAGGAGGAGGTGCTTCCTCAGCCAGCAGACCCAGGGAGCCGGCAGCTCTGAGCTGAACCCAAACTGTTGTCATGGCAACCACGGCCACTTCCTGGACCCTTGTGTCTGTTCACTCGTTTGATCTCCTCTACCTTCTGTCTTCTCACAAAACAAAGTCCAGCTGCTACTGTCTAGTCTTCCCATTTGAAGGTGTTTTGCAAATAAGCTCAAAACATTTCTTAGATCTTTGAATCAGATGTAGAAACAGTTGAGTCTCCTCCTCTGTCCATCTGGTCTGAAGGGAACTGGTCATGTGATCCCTACGTCAGGTCATGTGACATCCAGGACCAGGTTGAGGTTTTTCTTAGTGTAGGGGTGCTTAGGTTTGTGTGTTTAGTGGGAATAGACGAGCATCTTGTGATTTCTGGAGTATGATTAGTGCAGCGAGGTGTCAGAAGCAGGATCAGAGGAGTCAGTGTTGCATGTTGTGACCTGCAGGTGTTCCTGGAGCCCTTCTCTCGTGTTCTGGGCCAGTCCACGTCTAAGAAGGTCCTGCTCAGCGTGGCCCAGGCTGAGCCCAGACACCTGAACTGTCTGCACCGGCTGGGAATCCTGCTGGGAATCACAGACTGGGTGAACGACTACCACCGGAAGCTGAGCGCTCCGCCCAGCGTGGACAGCAGCCTGCACCAGGCTCCTCGAGAACACGCCAAGGTCAGAACTGGAACCACAACAGAACCAGAGGTTCTGCTTAGTGTTCACTTACCTGACCCCAGAAACCCAGGAGTCAGATTCATAGTGATCTGAATCAGTCAATGGATATCAGTGGGTGTTGGTTAACCTTGTCGTCTCTCCAGACTAACCTGTTAGATTCTGAGAGCAGCAGCCTGTCGGCTCTCAACATGAGTGAGGATGAATATCTGGAGGACAACGGTGCAGAAACCAGCTTCAGCTCCCAGTTTGACCACAGCCTCCAGCAAGGTGCCTGGAACTGGCTCCTCAGGAATCAGGAATCCTCTCGAGTGTCTTTGTTTCCCATGTTTAACAGCCGTGTGTATTTTTCCCACAGTCAACGGGCACGTGGACGTAGAGGTGGAGGTGGAGGAGGAGGAGGAGGAGGATGAGGAGGAGCTGTACGAGCTGGCGGTGCCTAACGGAGTGAGGTCAGACGTCAGCAGTGAAGCTGAAGGGGGCGGAGCCTCTGACGACCAGTCAGAAAGCTGCAGCTCTAACGAGAAGGACGGCGGCGAGGCAGAGGGCACGCTCCCGCTGCAGAGAGCCATCATCGAGGACATCAGGTGCGTTCTGTCTGCGATCTGGACAGATTCTACGATGCTGAATCCATTTTCTATGGTAATAGACATAGGTTTATTACCATCATCTCGCTCTCCTCACCAAATATCCCAAATGTGAAACTGGGAGTGTTAAAAGTCGATTACATGACACAGCTGCATCGATTCAGAATCGTCCCATGAAGCATCTCGATGTTCACCTTTGAGCTGGTAGTGTCCTCTGACTCCTCAGCTGATCACCGTCTCTCTCCGTGTCTCTGGCCTCAGGAAGAACGAGTTTGGCATCGGGGTGGAGCTGAACGCCGCCGGGCGGAAGCTGATGCAGTCGAGCCAGGAGCGTCTGGGCCGCAGCCTGGACCGACTGTCCACCGAGCTCTACAGCAAAGACACGCACTTCGTCCTGGAGCTCATCCAGGTGCCTACTAGCTACTGCTACTAGCTACTGCTACTAGCTACTGCTACTAGCTACTGCTACTAGCTACTACTACTAGCTACTACTACTAACCAGTCCTGGTTGGTTAATCACAAATAGCCAGTGATAAAGTTAACGTGAATGTTTTGTGCCTTTCTGTCACAACCAGGTGTTATTCATGCTCTATAATAATTTGAGATCATGTTCCACTGTGAGGAAGGCCTCTCACACTTTCAGATGTGTAGTTTGATAACTTGACGTACTTTTCTTCTGTTTTGCAGAACGCGGATGACAACAGCTACCCGGGTGAGGCCGGGCTGGTCCCGGCGCTGGCCTTCGTGGTGGAGAGAGACTGCATCACCGTGCTGAACAACGAGAGCGGCTTCCAGGAGAAGAACGTCCGCGCCATCTGCGACGTGGGCCGCAGCACCAAGGGCAAGCACAAATACGGATACATAGGTAACCAGCAAGCTCACCTCCCCGGGTCAGGCTGGGTGTGTGTGGCGGGACAGTAACCAGTCACCCTGTCTGTCTGAAGGTCAAAAAGGCATCGGCTTCAAGTCGGTGTTTAAGGTCACGGACTGTCCAGAGATCCACTCCAACGGCTTCCACCTGCGCTTCGACAGGACCAGCGGGCCCATGGGCTACATCCTGCCCCACTGGGCCCCGGACCAGAGGGGGCTGGACGCCCCGCTGCAGGACCTGAGCCAGCACAGGTGGGAGGCTCCGGAGCTCCAGGCCGCTCCTCTGAACCGTCCTCCACTGTCACAGTCCTCACCGTGTCTGTCTCCTCTCAGCTGGACCACTAAGATCTGCCTGCCCCTGCGCTCTGAGAGCCACCAGACCAGGAACCTGTTCCACGACGTTCACCCCTCCCTGCTGCTCTTCCTGCACCGCCTGCGCTCCATCAGCATCTACAACCAGGTACCGGACGCCTCCCAGTCTGGTCCACAGCCATCTGACCTCCACCTGATGTAGCTGTGAGGATAGCATGCTGTGTTTCTGCTAGCATCTCCTATCCTCGGATGCTGGTTGCAGATCTGGCAACCACACCTATCCTATCCTGCCTACTAACCTGTCTGCAACATGACTTTATGTGACTTTTCATAACTTAACAGTGTTAAGTGACGTAACATGAGTTAAGGTCCAGGCCATTTTGGAGGTGAAGGTTGCCATGGTTTGTCTGTATGTTTATCTCTGGCCAGGAAAACTTTGTTGGAGGTAAAACCAGATGTTTGCATTCTTGTTAAGTCTTAAAAAGTCGTCCTGAAGGTTCTGTCTCCTCTCCTGTGCCACTGCTGCGTCTGCAGAGCGAGAAGCGTCTGGTGACGATGAGCCGCAGAGACCTGAGTCACAACGTGCTGGAGGTGGAGCACACGGAGGGCACGGAGCGCTGGCTGGTGGTCAAAACCAGCGTGCAGCCCAAGAAGGTAGAGGAAACACACACACACACACACACACACACACACACACACACACACACACACACACACACACACACACACGTGTCACTCTTTCAGACACACATTGAATGGAAGCTGCCTCCAGCCCCTATTCTTGTCCAGTGAATGAATAAGAAGCTCTGCAGCTTTGCCTTTTTGTGATGTGCTAATGCACGTCTTCTCCTCTCGTTGTGTCACTTCCTGAAAACTCGCTTGTTTTGATTTCAAGCTCAAAGCCAGACAGGCGTAGGGATGCCTGAGCTGCAGGTTTTAATGAAGCGAGTCCTCAGAGCTTCCTCTCCTCCTGTCAGGTTACGTAAGCGAGGAGGTGAAGCTGACAGATGAAATAAGTTCAGTGAGAGGTGGGCTTGTTCGGGAGCCCTAGCATCTGTTATCTTTTTACTTCTCTGACTGACGTGTTTCCTCCTCAGATCAAAGAGGACGTGGAGTCCACGGAGATCGCCCTGGCCTTCCAGCTCGACAGCAGCCAGGACGGCAGCGTGCTGTTCCAGCCACAGAAACAGCCCGTGTTCGCCTACCTGCCCCTGCGCAGCTTCGGCTTCCGCTTCATCATCCAGGGTGAGAGCCTGGAGATGCTGGAGCTGGAGAGATGTTGGAGATGTTAGAGATGTTAGAGATGTAGAGATGTTGGAGGTGGAGAGATGTTAGAGATGTAGAGATGTAGAGATGTTAGAGATGTTAGAGATGTAGAGATGTAGAGATGTAAAGATGTTGGAGGTGGAGAGATGTTAGAGATGTAGAGATGTAGAGATGTTGGAGGTGGAGAGATGTTAGAGATGTAGAGATGTTGGAGGTGGAGAGATGTTAGAGATGTTAGAGATATAGAGATGTTTCAGATGTTAGAGATGTTAGACACATCTGTTTGAGTTCGGTGCTTCCACCTTTTGTCCGTCCTCCAGGTGACTTTGACATCCCGTCCTCTCGGGAGGACGTGGACCGGGACAGCCCGTGGAATCAGTGGCTCCGATCTGAGATTCCTCAACTCTTCCTCCAGGCCATGGACGTGTTCACTGTGAGATCACATGTAAAACCAGAAGGTTCCAGAAGAGTGATGTAGAGCCATGCTGCTCCATGACTCCCATTAGTGCCCTGACTACTGTCATGCTGCTGCACTGACTCTAATCTGAAATAAGGCGTCTATTAAAAATGTGATGTGGAAATTAAACGTAGAGAAAAAGTGTAATGAGGGTAATAATGCATGGAGGGATATTAAGGCGTCGCTAATGGAGGGTATCAGGCTCTGAAGCCTCTCAGCTGTGACCAGCTCTGAAGGACACACTGAAACGCTCCGTCTCACACTTTGATTCAAATACAGTTGAATAGTAACTGGTTACCTCTACTCAGTAGTAGTAACCAGTTACTACTGGTTACCTCTACTCAGTAGTAGTAACCAGTTACTACTGGTTACCTCTACCCAGTAGTAGTAAGCAGTTACTAGCCCTCAGCTGGCCCTCAGGGAGCCGCAGGGGGCCGGGTGCTGACAGCTGTGTGTTCTCAGGACCACCCGGCGTTCCGCGGGCTCCGAGGCCTCTCCCAGTTCCTCCAGTTCATCGCGCTGCCTGACGAGGTGCTGGACTTCTTCAAACCTGTGGCCTCCAGGATCATCCAGCTGCTGAAGGGCCAGGCCTTCCTGCCCACTCTCAACTCAGGTACTCTCACTGTGTGATCCCCTCCGTGCTGACATCACTTCCTACAAAACTTGATTTGAGTTGCTTTTACATAGAACTGTGATAACTAATGGACTCATTGACTAGTAAAATGTGTCATGGTTCGGTTTAATCATCAACTATTTTAACAGCTATTTTTCATTTTCTAACATTCGATTCTTGCATTTATATGAGAATGACTCAGAGAAACTTTCTTTTTAAATGTGAATAGTTTCTGGTTTCTTGAGTCTCAGTTACAGGAAGTTGAATTTTATTGATGAGAAGCAGAAAAAGCATTTGCAGACCTGATGTTGACTTTGTTGTTGACAGCCTTTAACCATGATCGTGACAGCTCTACATTCACCACGTGTCTCGTGGAGCCTCTGGCCTCTGGCCAGATGTTTCCTCTGTGTGGTCCAGATGTTCTGTCTATGTGGTCCAGATGTTTCCTCTGTGTGGTCTAGATGTTCTGGTCCAGATGTTCTGTCTGTGTGGTCCAGATGCTCTGTCTATGTGGTCCAGATGTTTCCTCTGTGTGGTCCAGATGTTCTGGTCCAGATGTTCCATTTGTGTGGTCCAGATGTTCCCTCTGTCTGGTCCAGATGTTCTGGTCCAGATGTTCTGGCCCAGCCTGACCCCTCTGTGTGGTCCAGCCTGACTACTCTGTGTGGTCCAGATGTTCTGGTCCAGATGTTCCGTCTGTGTGGTCCAGATGTTCCGTCTGTGTGGTCCAGATCTTCTGGTCCAGATGTTCCCTCTGTGTGGTCCAGATGTTCCCTCTGTCTGGTCCAGATGTTCTGGCCCAGCCTGACCCCTCTGTGTGGTCCAGCCTGACCACTCTGTGTGGTCCAGATGTTCTGTCTGTGTGGTCCAGATGTTCTGGTCCAGATGTTCCGTCTGTTTGGTCCAGATGTTCCGTCTGTGTGGGCCAGATGTTCTGGTCCAGATGTTCTGTCTGTGTGGGCCAGATGTTCTGGTCCAGATGTTCTGTCTGTGTGGTCCAGATGTTCTGGCCCAGCCTGACCCCTCTGTGTGGTCCAGATGTTCTGGTCCAGATGTTCTGTCTGTGTGGTCCAGATGTTCTGACCCCTCTGTGTGTCCAGCTGGGCAGGTGGTGAACCGTCAGCCGTCCCAGGTGGCCGTGTGTCTGGACCCGGTCATCCGGGAGGTGATTGGACCGGACGAGCTGGAGCGCCACCTGTCTCTGTCCTACCTGCACCCGGAGCTGGCCAGAGCCCCGCCCACCGCGCTGCTGGCCCAGCTGGGGGTGAGGAACCTGCGTGGCTCCGACGTCTCCACCGTCACCACGGCCATGGCCAAGGAGCTGGCCGGGGCGCAGGCCGTGCTCTCAGGTGAGTGGACACAGCAGCTGTGCTGTACGACCAGCTGCTACGGCCATGTTAAACCTGGACCCCCCCCCCCCCCCCCCCCCCCCCCCACCCCCCCCCCTCCAGACCAGGGCCTGCGCCGGCTGGCCCGCCTGCTGGTCTGTAACTTCCGGGCTCTGGAGCACGGCTACGGCGAGGCGGACGGCGTGCTGCGCGGCCTCAGGGAGCTGCCCATCGTCCCGCTGGCCGACGGACGCGTGGTGGCGCTCAGCCAGCACGGCGTCTTCTTCCCCATGGAGGAGACCAGCCAGAAGAAGAAGAAGGAGAAGAAGAAGGAGAAGGAGAAGAAAGAGCAGGCCCACACAGGTGAGGCAGATCATTATGACCGTGTGTACTATCAGTGATCAGTTGATATTTACAGTTCATCTCCTGCCTGGGCGCCTCAGTGGGAACAGTGCTGGGAGGATTTTAGGAGGTGGAGCAGTCAGCTCTCTGCTCTCTACTCTGCTCCCAGCTTCTAATGATTATCTGGTGGGTTTATTGTTCCTCGAGGACAGAAAATGAACTGGTGTGAGGACAAAGAAAAGCTTTTTAAAGACCTGATCTTAGACTCTGTGAAACAATGATTAACAAGTCTCACTGTTTTTGCATCGTTTTACAAACCAAACAACTAAATGATTCATCAATGAAACTAATGAAACAAAATGAAGCTTTGGTTGTTGCTCTAGTCATGGGAATTTGTGGATCTGGTGGTTGGAGTCCTGTCACAGTGCTGTGTGTGTCAGAGGGAGGGATCTGTCCGTCCTCTGGTCGTGTTTCCACCTGTTCCACATGACAGTCACAGCAAGCGTGGATATAAAACATGAATGTTTACTCTCAAGCCTCAGACTGTTGGAGCCGCCTCTGAACAGTGTCTGAACAGGAGATGAGCTTATATATAGAGGAGAGGAGCACCAGCCGGCGCTCCTCTCCTCTAGCTCATCCCTCACCTGTAACGAGCAGCGAGATCTGGGCCAGCACGTTACATCTTCACAGGTCTCCACCCTCCAAAAATGCACTTGAAGGTTGCATAAACAGAGGAATAAATAAACGTGTGATGGTGAGACACACACACTGCACACGTTCCATCTGTGCTCGCAGAGTTAAGCAGACGAACGCTTGCAACAGTGTGAAGAACAGATAAATAACACCAGGGTGAGAATCGTACCAAGAGGCTCAGACAAACAGAGAAGCTGGGAGTTTGGAACATGTTGGAGGTTCAGTGGCTCTGGTTGTTCCTCACACGGCAGGACGTGAACACGGCCTCCATCCGGAGCACAGCTTCAGAGGCAGACATGAATAATCCATGTTCAGCTTGTTCTGTTTCTTCTGGCCTCGGTGTGAGGATGGAGGCCGAGCTCTGCTGTCTCCATCAGCAGCTGCTCACCTCTGGAGGGGGGTTCACAGTGTGACTCACTCCTCTCTGATTGATTTAACCAGGTGAGAGCCACTGAGCTGGAGGTCAGCAGCACGCTTCATGGATCCAAACAGAATATGAGCCATAAATAAAGAGTGAATAACAAGGTCAGATAGTCTCACAACAGCTCAGACTGGAGAGAGCTGCAGGCCGAAGGAGCAACACAACTAAAAGCATGTTTCCAAAATCAGTCTGAACTTTGACTCAGAAAGTGTTTGAATGCTTAAATCAACCAATTGGTTAATAAAATAGTTGATAATGATTTCACTAGTATGCAAGATGCTAAGGTAAACCAGCTTCATAGTGTGTAGAAGCCTCTTCATAGCCTCTGTGGCACAAATAAAGACGTGGCTGTTCTAAAATAAGACTGAGAGCCCGACTGTCCCTGAACGATCCTGCCAAGTGCTGAATCATCAATAAGTGAGTGCAGCTGTAATTTAACGTCACCTAATGTGTCGTTTTCAGTCGCTCACACAAGTTCTCTTTCCCAGGCAAAGAGTCGGAGTGACAGTGGAGCAGAGCGGTCCAGAGAAGGGTTCGCTGTGGTTTCAGTCAGGTTTCTGAGTGGGAGCGTGGAGCTGGGGGGGGGGGGGGGGGGGGGGGGGGGGGTCAGAGATAAACACAGTGTTCCTCTGAAATATTGAGCAGAATGTAGGAAAGTGGGCCACCGAGGACTTTCTTATTTTTATGTTTTGTTGCTTATACATATTTAGATACATGAAAGATGCTGCCAGAGGTGAGACGCTTGTAGGTCAGGTCAGGACAGAACAGACTCTGTGTAGTCGTGTCCTTCGGTTCAGTCTGTAGTGTATGAAGTGATCACATTCACAGTGCAAAGAGTGTGTAAACGGAAAAACAACACTAAATCTGAAGGAAAATGTCACACAAGACCCGTGAAATGATCTGTCCAAGCAGCAAGGTCTTTGGATAAGATGAGGACTGCTTCTGAATAATGTTTTTTTATCCTGCTTATGACTGTTTAGTGAGTTAAAGATGTGTTGCTGATGACAGCTGTAAATGGAGACGAGGGCTCAGAGTTTGTGAGAAGCTGACTCTGACTTCAGCCGTTCTGCAGATTCTCTGATATGTTGCGTAACATTAAAACGTGTTCTGGTGGGAGCGGCTCTCCTTGGTTCTCTCAGACTTCCTCTCCTAACATCTGCTGCCAAACAATCTGCCGGGTGGGGCGTAAATTATGAATGGACCCGGAACGACTGGAGTGTCACTTTGCAGCTCGTCAGCACAGTATTGAAAGTGGATCTCTGCAGCGGTATTTAGCAGCCATAGGAGGAAGAGGAGGAGTCTCACATGGAGCCGTGCGTCTCCTCTGCTCTCGCCCTGCGGTTCGCTTCGATGACACGATGTGTCCTGATGCTCCTCGGGTCAGTGTGCCTCCCCGGGCCCGGGTCTGAGCTGTTTGCTGTGTCCCCCGGCAGCGTCTCTGGAGGCTCTGTACCAGGACATCAGTGTGGTGCACCCGGCCCTGCTGAGCTGCCTGGAGCCTCTGGAGAGCCAGCAGGTCCGAGAGCTGCTCAAACGCCTCGGCGTCCACGAGCTGGAGCCCGAGCAGCTGCTGCAGCAGCACATCTACCCGGCCATCCAGAACAACAAGTGGAAGGTAGTGCACTGTGGGACAGGGACACCACGCCTCACATCACAATACACAGTCAAATAACATGAAATCAAGTGCAAGCATAAAACACCAGGCATACAGGAAAACTATAAAAACAATCAAGATGCAATCAAAGGCCAAGGAGAAGGTGTTTCTACAATCATTTTATCATTTATATATATATATATATATATTAGTGCATTTCTACATTTGTGCATTTATTTCTACAATTCCACGTTTATTTCTGTGTTTCTGAGGTTCCACATCAGTCTGAACCCTGGTCGGTCGACTCGACCAAACGTGACCCAAGATTCTGTTTGTTTGTTTGTTTGTTTGTTTGTTTGTTTGTGTTTGTGGTCCCTGGTTGTGTCCGCCTGCAGTCGAAGCCTGAAGCCGTGGTGGTCAGCTACCTCGTCTTCATCAAGCTCCACGCGTGCGGCCTGGAGGAGCCGGGCGCTGCAGTACCCGTCCTGACCAACAGGGGGCTGCTCTGCCCGGACAGCCACAGGGTCCACTTCTCTGAGGAGTACGGAAACATCGACCTGGCCCAGAGGCTGCCCGGTACACACACACACACACACACACACACACACACACACCAGCAGCTGCTGCTGCCAGTTATTGGCTATTGATCAGTTATCGATCGGGACTCATTCCTGTTGTAAAGAGTCAACCAGTTGAAGAGAGTCCAGCACTACTTTCATAACCCTAGGAGGAGAACAGAGCGTCACTGGGGCTGGTCCCTCCTCGTTTGTGTTTTGTTTGGGGAGCAGCTCCTGGACTCCTCAGCTCCTCAGCTCCTCAGCTCCTGGGCTCCTCGGCTCCTCAGCTCCTGGGCTCCTGGGCTGCTCCTCCTGGCAGAGGCTCTCAGAGCTTTGGTTTGTTGGTGTCAGGTAAACACCTGTGGCTTCCGCTCAAAGCCCCGCGCCAGCCTCCCCAGGAGGCCCGCGCTAATTACACTGATGTTTGGCTGATTTCGATGATTAGCCGATATCAAAAAGTAAACAGTCCTCCAGCTCCTCTCATCTCTGACGCTCTGATCTCCTGCGCCTCCATCGCTGCTCCAGTTCTCAGAGCGTCCGTCTGTCCGTCACCGAACCTGTTTATGAAAGAGAATCAAAACACACCTTAGCCCTCTATGTTCACACCAGAGAACAAGTAGTGCTTCTAGCCACTGAACAGTCCAGTCTAACACATATCTGTGTGTGTGTGTGTGTGTGTGTGTGTGTGTGTGTGTGTGTGTGTGTGTCCGTCCTGTCCACCAGGCTGTGACTGGATCCTGCTGAGTCCCTGCTACGTCCAGACGGATGGAGACGTAGCAGGCTGGAGGGAGATGTTCCACAGGCTGGGAGTCAGAGACGGACTCATCATCCGCAAGCAGAGACAAACTCTGACGGCTCAGAAGCTGGTGAGGACCCGTCACAACAACAACAATGATGAGAAGTCAAATCATTATGACGAGTAGTTTAGACAGAAAGAGGAGAGGAGAGGAGAGGAGAGGAGAGGAGAGGAGAGGAGAGGAGAGGAGAGGAGAGGAGAGGAGAGGAGAGGAGAGGAGAGGAGAGGAGAGGAGAGGAGAGGAGAGGAGAGGAGAGGAGAGGAGAGGAGAGGAGAGGAGAGGAGAGGAGAGGAGAGGAGAGGAGAGGAGAGCAGGACACAGTGTTTTGTGGCCTGGACACATTAATGTGAGAACCAGCTGATGAGGGGAGACACACACAGCCAACGATTGTCTGCCAATCACTTGGTAGACAGCATGACCCAAAAGCAGACAGTTAAATCGACTAATAGTTCAGAATAATTGTTGTTCTGGCCGATCAGTCAAACAAATCTTTAGCTTGTTGCAGCTTTCTGTAAACTCAGTGTATTATAGGACATCTATTACTGTTTTATTGGTCTTTATACAGTTACTACGGGTGTGTTTCTGTCTTGCACCTCACCCACAGACCTGATGAATGTTCCCTCCCCAGCCTCGTTCCTCTTGTGTTTCTACCCGTCTCACATTTAAAAGCGATTGCTTGTCCTTTGATTTCCAGGCAGGCAGACAGATAGAGAGTGTTTCCCCTTCACAGCTCAGTGATAAACCCCAGTAGTTGGGAGGAGGAAGAGGAGGAGGAGGAGGAGTGGAGGAGGAGGAGGAGGTTCAGAGCTGCCTCAGCTGAACATTTAGAACCAGAACTGACAGCGTTAGTGCAGCGAACAGAAACTAGAAGCTCTGCTCCTCTGGTTCCATTACCTTCTCCTTCCTGAAGTCACAGTTATCAGAGTGGCTCCATGCAGCTGTAAAACAGGCCGACCTGAGCAGAGGTGATGATGTTCAGCTGGGTGAGGACAAGAAGGACAGGCCTGAGAGAAGTTTCTGGTTCCTCCTCAGGTTCTTCCTCAGTCTCTGGTTCCTCCTCAGGTTCCTCCTCAGTCTCTGGTTCCTCCTCAGGTTCTTCCTCAGTCTCTGGTTCCTCCTCAGGTTCCTCCTCAGTCTCTGGTTCCTCCTCAGGTCCCTCCTCAGTCTCTGGTTCCTCCTCTGGTTCCTCCTCAGTCTCTGGTTCCTCCTCTGGTTCCTCCTCAGTCTCTGGTTCCTCCTCTTGTTCCTCCTCAGACGTGAAATCACGATAAGTCACATAAAGTTGTGTTTGAGCACATGAGTAACACTCATGACTCATGAAATTCACATGATCATTCCTGTGAGTGGCAGGCCAAACAGCCAGTCAGAGTGAAGCTTACCTGTGGTTGCCAGATCAGCATGAAAGGAGTGTAATATTCTCACAGCTACCAGGACTGTAGAACAGACCCTGAAGCTCTGATGGAACCAAAGCTCACAGCTTCTGTACTAACACCAGAGAACCAGACAGAACTATCTATTTACAGTGTGCATCTCTCTCCTCCTCCTCCTCCTCCTCCTCCTCCTCCTCCTCCTCCTCCTCCTCCTCTTCCTCAGGCCTCCAGCCCGTGGTCGGTGGAGAGCTCGTCCTGGAGCCAGCAGCCCGGTCAGGTGTGTCTGCTGGACGATTACCCCTGTGAGGAGTTCCAGGCGCTGGCCACGGCTCAGCTGCCCGGATCCATCCTCCTGCAGCAGAGGATGAGCCTGCTGCAGCTGCTGGCTGCCAACTGGGACACAGGGTAACACACACACACACACACACACACACACACACACACACACACACACACACACACACACACACACACACACACACACACACACACCCACACACACTGTCATTATAGTTTTTTGCTACATAAAAGTGATGTTTCTGAAGGGACAGCTGGTGCTGACAGGTGTTTCCACTGAAGGTGTTTTCTAGATAACTCCAGGTAGAGTGTGGTCCTGCTCCATCCCATAATAACCCTGGTACCATGTGGTCCTGCTCCATCCCATAATAACCCTGGTACCATGTGGTCCTGCTCCATCCCATAATAACCCTGGGACCATGTGGTCCTGCTATCTCCCATAATAACCCTGGTACCATGTGGTCCTGATCCATCCCATAATAACCCTGGTACCATGTGGTCCTGGTCCATCCCATAATAACCCTGGTACCATGTGGTCCTGCTCCATCCCATAATAACCCTGGTACCATGTGGTCCTGGTCCATCCCATAATAACCCTGGTACCATGTGGTCCTGCTCCATTCTATAATAACCCTGGTACCATGTGGTCCTGGTCCATCCCATAATAACCCTGGTACCATGTGGTCCTGCTCCATCCCATAATAACCCTGGTACCACGTGGTCCTGCTCCATCCCATAATAACCCTGGTACCATGTGGTCCTGCTCCATCCCATAATAACCCTGGTACCATGTGGTCCTGCTCCATCCCATAATAACCCTGGTACCATGTGGTCCTGGTCCTCCACTCTGAGGAAGATGGACGAGGCATTTGATTCACACGTAGAAACGGTTCAGAGGCAGGTTAATGGTTTTCAGGTTAGACAGGGTCACAAAGTAATTCCCATCATCTGTGTGTGTGTGTGTGTGTGTGTGTGTGTGTGTGTGTGTGTGTGTGTGTGTGTGTGTGTGTGTGTGTGTGTGTGTGTGTGTGTGTGTGTGTGTGTGGTGGGGGTGGGGGGGGGGGGTGGGGGGGGCTATTGTCTGTCGAGGGTTATTTTGTTCCTCCCGTTAAATAAAAGAAGCGACACATCAGCCTTTTGTTTTGGCTCTTTGTCTGCGGTCGCCGGAGAGATAAGTCCTGGGATTAATTCATCTGGATTTAGTTGCTCTTAGCTCAGCCCTATCTCCTGAGTTATTGTGATGGGTGTGTGTGTGTGGAGGGGGGGGGGCTGGGGGGGGGGGGCAGCAGTTTGGGTGATGAGATCACCCCAGAGCTTTAACACTCACTCTGGTTGAGAACAAAGGAGTCAGAAGGTAGACTCTCGTAGAAAAGTGCAACTTGAATATCACAATAGAACCTGGTGATGGAAACACCTAAACAGAAACACCTCTCCAGACGTGTCCATCTAGAAGCTGATCTCAAAGTGTGATGGAAACACTGTGTTCACATCTCCAGGTCACGTGACCTGACGTAGGGGTCACATGACCAGTTCCCTTCAGACCAGATGGACAGAGGAGGAGACTCAACTGTTTCTACATCTGATTCAAAGATCTAAGAAAACTATGTTCTGGACGTCCATCTTCCTCAGAGTGGAGGACCAGGACCACATGGTACCAGGGATATTATGGGATGGAGCAGGACCACGTGGTACCAGGTTTATTATGGGATGGAGTTTTGAGTAATAGTTGTAGTAATTGTTTAAATATGGCTTTTATTTTGTGGAATATGATGGAGTCAGAGCTGGAGTGTGCTTGAAGCCAGCTCTTCCTCCCTCGTTCAGCTGGATCATTAATTAATGCTTCACTCGGTTCCCTTTGCATTATTCACCGTCCACGCTGTACGTGACGGCCAGCCTCCTCCCTCAGGGCCGCATCGCTCCGTGTTCACCCTGGTCTTCATCTGAGCTCCTCCTCTGACTCCTGACCCCCCCCCCCCAGCCCCGCCCCACCCCCTCTCTGTGCAGAAACCTTCGTCTTCTTCTGGTCGACTTGAGCCGAGTCGATCCTCTCCGGAGCGTCCTGGGTGTGTTAGACCGTGGCTGCTGAGTGCGGCAGGATGTGGGTCAGACTCATCCCAGTGGCTCTGAGATCAGCAGGATGTGTGTGAGCTGGACTGCTGCCTCACCTCTACTGAGCAGAGTTCACTCTTCAATAGAACCTAGAACTGAGCAGAGCGTTTCTGCTGGTTCTCTACTGTTAACATGATCTGGCAACCACACGTATGCTTGAATGGAGAGGACAGACCAGTGGAGTGTTGATCTTCTTTCTCTGGTGTTAATATAGAAGCTATGGAACACTGGTTTCAGAGCCTCCCCTGCAGCTCTTGACTTAACATAACTTTAGGTGACTTGACATGACATACATGTGAGTGAACATGACTTAATGTGACATAAAGCAACTTTACGTGTCCTTACGTTCCTCTCTGGACCACGTAGCCTCTCAGCTTGTTGCCAGTGGTTGCCAGTTGTTGCCGGTGGTTGCCAGTTGTTGCCGGTGGTTGCCAGTTGTTGCCAGCTGCCAGTTTTTGAATCTGCTCTTTGAAATGTGAACCTCCTGTCATGTTCTCCCAGACACCGCTACTCCCAGTACCTGACGGCGCAGGTGGTGGACAGCGAGGGGCGCCCGGTCCGGACCACCAAGTCCTCCTTCCACCACTTCCTGTGCTCTCTGGACTGGGTGCCGGCCTACCGCACTCTGGAGGGGGGGCAGCGGGAGCAGACGTACCTGCAGCCTAACTCCGTCTACCTGAACTCAGCTGAGCTCAGCAGCCTCCTGGGGACACACGTCTGCTACGTGGACATGGACCCCAGCGAGTTCAGCAGAGCTCTGGGTGAAGAACACTCCTCTCCTCCTGCTAGATGTTCTCTAGCCGTCTGTCTAGTTGTTAGCGTGCTGACATGTTGGTCTGCACCCCGTCCTGCAGGGATGAGACAGACCATCTCAGTGGAGGCTCTGATCTCCTACCTGAAGAAGTGGTGCGTCAGAGCAGAAGATGGTGGTCAGCAGACCCTCGGGGACGAGGTGGAGGGGGCGGAGTTCACCTCCACGGTCCAGCACATCTTCAACGTCTACAACTACCTGTACAACAACTGTCCTCAGAGCAGCCTGAAGGAGCTGTTCCAGCACACGCCCGCCGTCTTCATCGAGCAGCACAGGTACGCTGCCCACACATCTGGAGATGCCTACAGGTGATCTGACAGTCCTGAAACACTGTGACAGTGTTCTTCACAGTCCAGGTCATGTTAGGAGCAGGAAGTTGCAAAAAGTCCCTTGAAGGAAGATTGAAGATAAATAATTAGAAATCCTAGATAGATTAGGCACCAACTCTATTCCTCTGCCTTTTCTTCATCTCAAAGATGGATCCCACTCTCCATCTCGCTCCAGGGCCTGAGAATCATCAAAGTGTCATTTGTTTTTTTGCTGTCCAGGCGGAACGGCGACTGGTGTTCCGGACGTTTCTACCACCTGAAGCAGGTGTGCTGGAGCGACCCGACCGGAATGTTCCAGCGCTACAGGAGCCTGACCCAGGGCCCCGACAGCTGCGTCCAGCAGCCCCGGGCCCTGGCTCCTTTCTACAGCCCGCTGGATGGCATGAAGGCCTTCTTCACCAGGGTACCAGCATCTACTGCCAGGACACTGTGACATGAGATGCTGTTGTTTCAAACATTTATTTTGTTTATTTGCTAGAGTTTCTCTTTAAAAGCCAGTTGTCCTGCTTGTCTCTCCTGCAGTCTCTGAACGTGGACTCCAGTCCCAACATGAACCAGTACGTGGGTCTACTGGAGCTGATCTGCTCCTCCTCCCCCATCCCCACCGCAGAGGTGCTGCAGGACGTGTCAGTGCTGTACTGCAGGCTCGGTGAGGAGGACATCTGCCTCCTCTCCTCTCCTCTCCTCCTCTTCTCCTCTCCTCTCCTCCTCCTCCTCCTCCTCTCCTCTGGGTCCTGGATGAAGATGCTCCACTAACACGTCTCTGTGGTTCACAGCTCAGAAGTGTGTGCTAGCAGCACCTGGTGAGCAGGACAACGTCTCCCAGCCCAGACTGGACCACAGCTACTGCTCCACCTTGAAGGGTGAGTAGACCCCAGACCTGCCTCCATGTTCCCTGGAATGCACAGAACATTCAGTATTCCTGGAGATTCCACCTCCAGGTTTTATTGTGATGTTCAGGTAGTCGCTTCTGTCGGCTGATCCTGGGTCTGCTCTGCCTCTGTCCAGGTATGGTCTCTGACAAGAAGGTCTTCCCCACCAAGGACAACAACTGGGTGACGCTTGCACGCAAACCCATGATCTCTGACAGCAAAGAGCTGGAGAAGATCTTCAAACCTCACAAGGAGATCTGTCTGCTCAACCTGCCTCCACCTGAGAAGAAGAGTCCTCACAGAGGGAAAACCGGGAACGCCGGTACGCTTCCATCTCCAGCTGTTTCAGAGTGGAAATGAAAGTGCAGAAGTGCACCAGAGACGCTGACTGTGGTTCCTCTGTGGTTCCTCTGTGGTTCCTCTGTGGTTCCTATGTGGTTCCTATGTGGTTCCTCTGTGGTTCCTCTGTGGTTCCTCTGTGGTTCCTATGTGGTTCCTATGTGGTTCCTCTGTGGTTCCGCTGTGGTTCCTCTGTGGTTCCTATGTGGTTCCTATGTGGTTCCTATGTGGTTCTGCTCTCCTCCAGGACCAGGAGAGCGAGTGTTGGTTGCTCTGGCCTTCCAGGAGAGGGACCGCTCTCTGTTCCTGGAGATCTGCGGGATCCGCTGCCTGTCGCGGTGCGTCCGCAGCGAGCCGCAGACGGAGAACCTGCGGCCGTGTCCGTCCATGCAGGCCATGGTGCGCTCCATGGTGCCCTACATCCAGAGGTTCCTCTACCACAGTGACGAGCTGAGGGACCTCTACGCTGAGCTGCAGGACAACAACATCCAGGAGAAGATCAGGAGGCTCTGCTTCGGCCAGGTCAGCCGCAGACCACACACATGATGCTCTACATCTAAGAAAGTATTCAGACTTTTTTTTTTATTTTAACCCTTGTAGTGGTGGTTGGAGGGTTAGATGGTCAGGGTTGGAGGGTCAGAGTTATGTGTGTGTCATCTCTGAGCAGACAGGGTTACAGGGATGCTGTGACCCTGAACTAAGCTGTCTTCTGATTGGTCACAGGTGGGGAAGCTGTACATCCGCTACCAGCTGAACCTGGAGGACAGCGAGTTAGTGGAGCTGCAGGACGTCAACTGTCTGCTGAAGGACGAGAAGGAGCTGTACATCCAGAAGGATCATCTCACAGCCAGGCTGGACATCTGCAGGTCAGTGTGTGGAGATGTCTGGCTCTTAGTTCTACAGTCAAAACGATTCAGAGTCAAAGTGAGAAGAAGCAGGGCTCACTGAGAGATTGTTAGATGGTTATTCCTCTCATCCAAGTGTTTGATTACTCCCTCTAGGTGTTTCCATTGAGGGTATAGGTTTGTGTATGAGTTGTAACTCCAGGTAGAGTGTGGTCCTGCTCCATCCCATAATAACCCTGGTACCATGTGGTCCTGCTCCATCCCATAATAACCCTGGTACCATGTGGTCCTGCTCCATCCCATAATAACCCTGGTACCATGTGGTCCTGCTCCATCCCATAATAACCCTGGTACCATGTGGTCCTGCTCCATCCCATAATAACCCTGGTACCATGTGGTCCTGGTCCTCCACTCTGAGGAAGATGGACGTCCAGAACATAGTTTTCTTAGATCTTTGAATCAGATGTAGAAACAGTTGAGTCTCCTCCTCTGTCCATCTGGTCTGAAGGGAACTGGTCATGTGACCCCTACGTCAGGTCACGTGACCAGCCTCCGAACTTGCAGTTTTTCAACATTTAGGTGTTTCCATCACAGTTTTTCTATTGTGATATTTAGGTTTTGAGCACAACTAGTGTCTTTGCCTTCAGAGACTCTTCTTATTTTGGTGCATAATGTGAGAGAAGGAATGTGAGAGAAAGCCCTGGATGGAGGTGGGTGCAGCAGCTTGGCTTTTAAAGAGCGAGAGGGAATAAATGTATTCAGCCTCACTGAAGGTGTTCAGATCGATTCGATCAATGAGAAGAAAATGAAGTGAAAACGTTGGAATTGATTGAGTTTTGGATTTCCTTATGTAATGAGTGTGTGTGTGTGTGTGTGTGTGTGTGTGTGTGTGTGTGTGTGTGTGTGTGTGTGTGTGTGTGTGTGTGTTCCAGGGAGCTGGTGAAGCTGTTCTGCTCAGAGAGCAGCCACAGGAAAGAGCTGATGGCGTTCCTGAGTAGCCTGATAACCTCGCTGGATGTAAGTGATATACGATCGCCTCAGAGCATCGATCTCACACACACACACACACACACACACACACACACACACACACACACACACACACACACACACACACACGCGCACCTCCTGGCCCCCTCTCCCCCCTCAGCTGACCGCAGCTCCGGCTGATCGAGCGTTCCCTGGAGGGGGTGGCGTTTGCGTGAGCCGGCAGCTCTGCAGCAGCTGCTCTGGTTCTCTGTGCTGGAGAGGCCTGGTTCAGTCCATCATACTGGTTTCAGCTTCAGATGTTTCTGTCTGGTGAAGTGGCAGATCAATCAGTCAGTCAATCAGTCAATCAAACTTTTATTGGAAGGAAGCAGCCCAAAGTGCTTTACACCATAAAAACCAACAAGAATTAGATAGCACCCTCCCATCCCACAGAGTGGGATGGTGCAGATTATATCGAAATAAATGAAGGAGTCACAAGAAATAAAGGGCTGGGCTGTGCCCAGCAGATGTGTAATGGAAGGTTTGAATGATGTGGCTGTGACGTGATGCTGCGTTTGCCTCTGGAGCTGCAGATATGAGCAGCTCAGGGAGCAGAGACGGGAGCAGCATCCTGCTCTGATGCTGATCAAACAGTCACAGCCTGCACGTGCTCATTAGTTCATCACCACTCTAACCGGGTGAGACTGAAGGATCCAGGTGGGGAACATCTGCCGCCTCCAGAGGAGAAGCCCAGGCTGCGTCTCCAGACGTTCCTCAGTTCATCCTCGGTTCCTCTCTGAGGTCTCCAGCAGACTGAGCGGAGACATCCCTCCATTCCTGGAAAGCGTCAGAGACAAGTTTGAACCTGAAATGTAATTTGTGTGTTGTGTTTGTGTCACGCAGGACCAGAGGTCTCTGAACAGATTCCTGACCAAAGAGGACATCCAAGAGCTGCCCAGCGAGGAGGAGCTGTGGGAGGTGCCGGAGCCTCCCAAGCCTGAGGTGTACCTGGACAGAGGTAACAGAGCTCCTCCTGCATGTCTGCCCCCCCATGGTCCTCACACACCTGGACAAGAGTCTCTGTTCCTCCAGATAAGACAAGAAAAAATCACCTGCACACTTAAATGAACAAGTCTCAATGTCAAGACGACAGCGTTTCATTGTGAAATGGTTTCTGAAAACACAGAATAATGTGAAGCTGCACAGCTGAAATATGATAGACAACTGGACCTGTGCTCTCAGGTGCTCAGGCACTGGTAACGTCCTCCGCAGTATTAGAGCAGCTGAAACTCAGCCCAGTCTGTTACTGGTGCAACATGCAAGAGGCAGAAAAACGACATTTAATGTGACGCAAAGTAGAAAAAGCTGTGGACATCAGACTTTTACTGTTGTGTAAGAAAATGTTCAACGAATACAGAAAAAACTGAGTCCTCAGTGTCCTCAGTGTCCTCAGTGTCCAGCCACGAAGGCTCCCCCCTGTGGCCACAGGGGGCGCTGTGTCGTAATGATTACGTAATGTTACTTGGAGTGTGTGGAGCGGCGGCCTCGGGGCAGAAACAGGAAGTCAGCACAGAGGAAGAACGGCTCAGTTCATAAGAACTGTACCCAGCACCTTTACGTAACTCGCTGCTTCACATCGCATCAAAAGGTGAAGGTTTGTGTAACAAAGGTCGTGACCTTTGAGTCCAGATGCTCATCCCAGATGTTCAGAAGCAGTCGCGCTGAAAACTTTCCAATAAAAGTCTCTGGAGGTGTTTCATGGTTGATCGTAAGTCATAGCCTTCCTCTGTGATCTCAACCACAATCTTATTCCAAGAAGTCCTGTAGAGTCAAATTATTTTGCTGCATTGACACTTAATTCAACTTTTTAAGGACATTTTTCCTCAGATTTACTGTTTTTATTCTGATTCTAGACACAGCCTCATGTTGTAGCTAGATGTAGTTTTTAGGATTTAACAACAATCTTATTTCTATGGCAACACTTGACAAACAATCAGCTCATAGAAGCAGAGCTGGATCCTCATCCTCATTAACATGCCACATCGAAAAGCTGCTCTGAAATAAACCGGAGTGAGTGTGAGGATGGTTCTGTGACGCACAACACTGCTGTGTGTGTGTGTGTGTGTGTGTGTGTGTGTGTGTGTGTGTGTGTGTGTGTGTGTGTGTGTGTGTGTGTGTGTGTGTGTGTGTGTGTGTGTGTGTGTGTGTGTGTGTGAGAGAGAGGATCCGTGTTCTAACTGGAGCATGAGATGGATCCTAACGCGGCTGCTTTTCTCTCTCTTGCTTCAGTGACATCTTCCATCTGCAGCTTCTTCTTCTGCTCTTCTCCCCGTGACACTTGGCCCAATTTCCATTATCGTCATAATGTTCACACACACACACACACACACACACACACACACACACACACACACACACACACACACAACTGGTGTGTCTTACTTATGCTAATGCAGGGTTTGTTCACTGGTGTGTGTGTGTGTGTGTGTGTGTGTGTGTGTGTGTGTGTGTGTGTGTGTGTGTGTGTGTGTGTGGCAACATAAAAGAGCAGCTGTTGCCAGGGCTGAAGGAGCAGCTCCTCCACTGCAGCAGAGAACACACACTCACATATCTGCTCTTATACACACACACACACACACACACACACACACACACACACACACACACACACACACACACACATTCACATGCATGCACACTCAGTCAGTTACTATGATAAAAAAAGTGACCTGTCTTTGTGGTGTAGAACAGGAGTCTGTCTGTCTGTCTGACTGTCCTCTGTCCCTCTGCCCGTCTGTCTGTCCCCGTCCTCTCCTCCAGCTCTAACAGACTGTCTGTCTGTCCATCTGTCTGCCTGTCTCTGTCCTCTGCTCCAGCTCTAACAGTCTGTCTGTCCATGTTGTCTCTCTCCAGTGGTGTCCAGGAGCGTCTCCTCCCTCAGCTCAGAGGAGCAGCAGTTCGTCCCGGCTCAGGAGGACGGGGAGCCCACGCTGGTCTGTTGGCCCCCCCGGGCTTCCATCCTGAACACGGGGACCACACGCAAAGGTACGACAACCACTGATTCACTTGGTGTAAAGCCTACACGTGGTTGCCAGATAAGCATGATCTGTGAGGAAAACAGAGCCACATAGAGTTGAATCATTATGTGAAGGCACATCATGAATGGAGCCAGACTAGATATATATATGTATATATGTGACTAGATATATAGAATGGACTCTGAGATCATTTTGATGGAACCAGTTCTCCATAGCTTCTATCATAACACCAGAGAACAACCGTCATGCCAGATGTTTGTTAAGTGCTCTGGCTGACCAGTGCCTGACCAGTGGCTGACCAGTGCCTGACCAGTGGCTGACTGGTGAGGAGCTGGTCTGGGTGGGTGACTAACTGATGGTAGCTCACACAGACAGCGCCGTGGTGGATGAAGTGATGAAGATGTGGCCTCCACCGGCTCCACCCAGAGACCGAGAGACGGAGACGGACAACATCCCGAGAAGAAGCACCATCACCCCCAGTAACCCCCCCAGTAACCCCCCCAGTACCACCAGTAGCAGCCATGAGGCCAGCCAGCCGCCGCGCAGCAGCAGACCAGCAGACCAGGCTGCTCCTCACAGAGTCGGCGCTGAGCTGTCCCACTCTGCTGCTGGGACCCTGAACGCACCACCAGCTGCAGGTCAGACCCGTGCACGTCTGATCTGACCCGTACCAGGACCTCTGCTAGCTCCTAGTGGCTCTTTGTTTCTGACCCGTGAATATTCTAACAAAAAACTTTCTGAGGATTTTATCCCAAGTCAATGTGTCTGCACTGTATCGGCGAAAGCTTCTCGATCACATCCTGCAAGTTTCCAACTGTCTGACAAACTTTGCCTGAGTTGAACTGTTCAGTCACAGTCACTCTTTGGACTTAAAGTCACACCCTGAGCAGTGGTTCAGGCAGATGTTGGCCTAACACAGAGCTCGTTACTGGAAGTAGTTGAGCGACTGAATGGAGGTTAAACACGAGTATTCAACATTAACTAGACTAGAATCCTCTGTGTGAACTGGTCTCCCAGTAAACCCAGTTCCTCTGCAGATTTGTGTTGAACCCTGTCTCGTCTGATCTGACAGAGAGCAGCCAGGACACGGCGCCTGACGGAGCCGAGCGAGGGGAGGAGGCCGCGCCTCCTGCAGCTGCACCTCCTCCAGCTCCTCCAGCTGTGGGGGGGCGCCGCAGAGCAGGCAGCTGCAGACTGCAGGTAGGAGTCGCCTCCACCCCCAGGGACCATGGCTCCTACTGGGACACAGCACAGAGCGCTGTGTTGTTGATAAGTTATGTCTTTAATTAGTCGATGAAAAAAGTAGAAAAAGAAACTTGATCAAGATAAAGTCCTCAAATCCCTTTTTAATCCACACCTCAAATATATTTAATTTGCTGTTGAAGGACTAAAGAATATTCCAACAGAAGAAGCTGAGAGCAGAGTTCTCAAAAAGACTCAACAATCAACCTGTCAGGCTTTAAATCTTTAAATAGTTCATTCATTAAGTAGCTGTTCCTGCTCTATGACCGTAGACCTGAACCTGTGCATGTTGTCTCTGCCTCTCTCTCTCTGTCTCTCTCTCTCTCTCCCTCTCTCTCTCTCTCTCTCTCTCTCTCTCTCTCTCTCTCTCTCTGTCTCTCTGCCTCTCTCTCTCTCTGTCTCTCTCTCTCTGTCTCTCTCTCTCTCTCTCTCTCTCTCCCTCTCTGTCTCTCTCTCTCTCTCTCACTGTCTCTCTGCCTCTCTCTCTCTGCCTCTCTCTCTGTCTCTCTCTCTCTCTGCCTCTCTCTCTGCCTCTCTCTCTCTGCCTCTCTCTCTCTGCCTCTCTCTCTGTCTCTCTCTCTCTCTGCCTCTCTCTCTCTGCCTCTCTCTGTCTCTCTCTGTCTCTCTCTCTCTCTGCCTCTCTCTGTCTCTCTCTCTGCCTCTCTCTCTCTGCCTCTCTCTCTGTCTCTCTCTCTCTCTCTGTCTCTCTCTCTGCCTCTCTCTGTCTCTCTCTCTGTGTGTCTCTCTCTCTCTGCCTCTCTCTCTCTGCCTCTCTCTCTGCCTCTCTCTCTGTCTCTCTCTCTCTCTCTGTCTCTCTCTCTGCCTCTCTGTCTCCCTCCCTGTCAGCATCGTTCCGGATGCGGTGGTGGTTTCTGGAACGTTCCAGGGAGCCGGGGCTGCGTCGGAGTCCCAGCGCCCCCCTGTGAACCTGGACTTCCCTCAGTGGAGCTCCGAGGCCTCCATCGAGGACATGCAGCTCACCTGTCCCAGGCCCAAGACGGTCAGTGCAGCTCGGCCCAGACACGCTCTGCTGTCTCTAGTCATTTCTAGTGTTTCTAGTGATGGAGAAATGATGTCTGGTGATCAGAGAGAGAGAGAGAGAGAAAGAGCAAGATGGAGAGCAAGAGAAAGAGAGAGAGTAATAGAGGGAGAGAGAGAAATGGATGGAAAGAGCAAGAGAGAAAGCATCAAGAGACAGTGACAGAGAGAGCAAGAAAGGAAGACAGACGGAGCAAAAGAGATAGAAAGATGGAGAGAGACAGAGAGAAGAAGAGATAGAGAGAGAGAGACAGAGAGAAAGATAGAGGGAGAGAGAGACAGAGAGAGAGCAACAAAGCAAAAAGTGTAAATTGTGAGACAGAAACAGAAACCAGAACAGAGGAGGACTCGAAGCCAAACCCAGAACTAGAGCATCAGATCACAGTAACAGTATTAACAGTAGTACTAGTTAGCATTAACCACCCTGCTGGTTTTATACATGGACTAGTTGGCATTAACTACCCTGCTGGTTTTAGACATGGACTAGTTAGCATTAACTACCCTGCTGGTTTTAGACATGGACTAGTTAGCATTAACTACCCTGCTGGTTTTATACATGGACTAGTTAGCATTAACTACCCTGCTGGTTTTAGACAGGGACTAGTTAGCATTAACTACCCTGCTGGTTTTAGACAGGGACTAGTTAGCATTAACTACCCTGCTGGTTTTATACATGGACTAGTTAGCGTTAACTAGCCTGCTGGTGTGTGGCTGCAGGTGGTCCTCAGCGAGGACCCGTCAGACCACGCCGTGGTGGGGGAGTGGGGGGAGCAGCTGGTCCACTCCTTCCTGTGCCAGTGGCGTGATGGGGGGGGGGGCGGGGCGCCCCCTGCAGGTGCTGTGGTGCAACCAGAGCGGCGAGAGCGGCCAGCCCTACGACTTCCTGCTGAGCTTCGGCGAGGAGCGCAGCGTGTTCGTGGAGGTCAAGTCCACCAGGAAGAAGGAGAAGGCCTTCATCCGCCTGTCGGCCAACGAGCTGGACTTCGCCCTGAGGGAGCGCCAGCGCTACCACCTGTACCGCGTCTACGCCGCCGGGGACGCCGCCAGCGCCCGCCTCAGCCGCATCCGCAACCTGGCCCAGCACCTGCACACCAAGCAGCTGGAGCTCTACCTGTTCATCTGAGGGGGGCTCTGCCTGTTCATCTGAGGGGGGGGGACTCTACCTGTTCATCTGAGGGGGGGGGGCTCTACCTGTTCATCTGAGGAGGGGGGGGGCTCTACCTGTTCATCTGAGGGGGGCTCTGCCTGTTCATCTGAGGGGGGGGGGGGGGCTCTACCTGTTCATCTGAGGGGGGGGGGGGGGCTCTACCTGTTCATCTGAGGGGGGGGGCTCTACCTGTTCATCTGAGGGGGGGGGGGGGGGCTCTACCTGTTCATCTGAGGGAGGCTCTGCCTGTTCATCTGAGGGGGGGGGGGGGCTCTACCTGTTCATCTGGGGGGGAGCTCTACCTGTTCATCTGAGGGAGGGGGGGCAGCCGGAGCTCTACCTGGGGGCGTCTGGTGGAGATATTTGCACTAAGTCTAACCCGAACACCTTTCGTCCTACCTGCACTGGTTTTAGGTCTTTTAATGGCAGTTTTATTGTTTTAGCTTCACTCCGTCCTGTTTCCACGGCCCCGCGGGGCCAGACGGGCCAGCCCCGCCCTCCGCCCAGTGTTTGATATGCTGTGTGAAGTTTTAAACGGTTCATGGACCTTCTGAACGTTCTTATTTAGGTGTTTTTAGCCTCCTTCTCTTCACCTTTACTCTAACATTCCTTTGAAATAAAACTATTCTTGTCTGATGACAGCTGAGTAAGTTTGGCTCAAGTCACACACACACACACAGACACACACACACACACACACACACACACACACACACATCCTGTTGTTATCAATCAGTTAGGGCTGCCGCAAACAGTAGTTGATTAATATTACACACATTTTAGAAGCTGAGATGAGAGGATTTGCACTTAATTTCTTGAGGACATTTGTAAAATATTTTTTAAATACTCAGATCGACTTATTGTTTAATTAAAATAGTAGATTAATTGATTAGTCTATTGATAGTTGGTTAATCGGGTATTTGTTGCAGCTCTACAATCATTCAGTCAAACTTCATCTGCAAACTGTGTTGAACAAATTAAATAGATAAAGATAGTTAATCATAGCAGTAAAAAGTATTAAATAGTAAGTAAATAAATGCAGCCACTAGGATAAAAAGTGTTACCATGAGTTTGTTTCCAGAAACAGCTGACCTGGATGCCCCGTGTCCCTTGCATCCAGAGTCCCATAGCTTCTATGTTAAGGTAGCTCCAGAGAACAGACAGATGCTGGGTGGCTCAGGGAGAGGACGGCTCGCCCTCAGGCCATCAGTCCCTGTGATTACACTGTCACTGGGACACACTGGGACACACTCCTCGTCTCCAGGATGAATTCATTACTCCTCACTCCTCACAGAAGGAGGAGGTGAAAGTGAGTCGCTGCACAGAGCAGAGCTGTGACAAACTCCTCACACCTCTGTTGTTACGAACGAGGAGAAATACTCGTATTTATGATCGCACAGATCATCTAATGCACATCCTGAAATATGAAGTAGTATCGTTGGACTCTGCACCTAAACAGGTTCTGTGAATTTCACTGACTTCTACAATTGAATGATTTAGTTCAACTGATAGAAACTCAGTTTAAAATATCCTGAATTTTACTAGATGGAAAGAAACATCTTCCATGTTTCTGCTTCATTAAAGCAAAGTGGAGATTATAGGAGCAAATGCGTTCAGCATTCAATGGCGTTCTTGTGACCCTGATATAACTGCCCCAAAGTACCCTGAGCTTTATTGTGTGTGTGTGGGATGGTAATCCTGGTGAAAACAGCCTGGTTATTACCATGTGATGAGCAGAGATCAGAGGCAGCCTGTGGGGACAGCACCTCCCTATTTTCATCCTGTGATGCAACCGCCTGGTAACCAGAGGCTGTTTCCTACAAAGAATCAGTGACGGCTAATGTGTCACCCACAGTCTAAATATACAGAATGATCCAGATGCAGAACGTGTCTGATGACAACGAGGCGCAAATTAGGCAGAGAGCTGCACATGGTGCCACCACGTAGTGTGAAGGTGGATGTGAGCGGACATAAAGGGATGTGAATGCAGCGCTCTGTCCTGCCAGAGAGACGTGTCAGAGGAAGTCTGTGAAGCTGTGAACCTGCTGAACGTTACATCACAGAGAGACTCGAGTCGAGGCGCAGTCATGAGACCGAGCCGAGGTGACCAGCGGGTCATGTTTGTTCTTTGTTCTTCTGGAGAAAGAGAGAAAACATGTTTTATTAGAGATGGGACTTCTCCCCCTCTGGGCTGCTCTGATGAGGCGTTCAGGTTCTGCATGGACCGAAGACTCCAACATGAAAGAGTTTCATCATCATTAGTCCAACGTATCGCAATACCAGAGCCGGGCTAAACTGACCAGAGTAGAAACCAAAGTCTGCCATTGATTATTAAGACAGCAAATGATTCATGACCTCACATTTATAACAGACAACAACTCATTTCATCTCAGTTGAGCTGCAACAATGTCCAACATCATTGTCCCTTATTGTTACAAAGTCACTAATCAGTCATTGATACAAATAACTACAAACAAAGGAAACGCACATATATCTTGTGCTGAGTGGTTGATCATAGGAGAGCTGGAAAGTGTTGCAAAAGAATAATCCTCACAGAGGAGTTTGTGATTATGGTCATCCTCATTATAGCAAACGTAACAATTCAGTTGTTTAGGTTTCAATCAACAACATTCTGCTTCACAAGATCAGTACAGTGATGTGTAAACTAAAACACATTAACAAAGCAAACGACAATAATGAAGAGTTTCTGGTACAATAATGTCAGACCATTAAGTAATGAATAAATAAATAATGATAAACAAACAAGTAATGCAAACATTAAATACCAAGTGTTTCTGGTGGATGATGTCAGACCATTTAGTAATTCCCAAATAAATAATGATAAATAAACTATAAATAGATAATGCAAACATTAAATACCAAGTGTTTCTGGTGGATGATGTCAGACCATTTAGTAATTCCCAAATAAATAATGATAAATAAACTATAAATAGATAATGTAAACAATTAAATACCAAGTGTTTCCAGTGGATAATGTCAGGCCAGTGGAGCGTGTGATGCACCGACCTCCTCTGTGCGTATGTTCCGATATTTCCTACGGGCCCTGAAGGCAGCATAGTCTGTACGGAGACAGCGAGCCGCGCTCTGATTGGTCGGCGCGGAGCGGAGGGGGCGGGGCCTCGCTCTCCTCCTTCATCGCTGAGGATGCGGAGACAATAGGAGCAGAGGAGCCGGAGGAGGCTGCAGGATGCTCGGAGCTGCTCCCCCCGCACCACGGCTGCTTGTCCGCGCCCCCTCCCGGAGCCGCAGGCCGCCCCCCCCGATCTGAAGGCCCGAACATGCGCCCCGGCCCCGGGCTGACAGCCGCAGCCTCCAGCCTCAGCCTCCAGCCTCCAGCCTCAGCCTCCAGCAGCAGCAGCAGGGTGAGTGTCCGTCTGTCCTCACCTGCACCCGGCCTCACACACACACACACACACACCCTGCACAACACACACCCTGCACAACACACACACACACGTCCCCCTGTGTGTGTGTGATGGACTGGGCCTGATCTGTGCAGCAACACACACTGCAAACAAGGATGTTAATTATCTGTCATGCTGTGTGTGTATGTGTGTGTGTGTGTGTGTGTGTGTGTGTGTGTGTGTGTGTGTGTGTGTGTGTGTGTGTGTGTGTGTGTGTGTGTGTGTGTGTATGTGTGTGTGTGTGTGGTAAAAAAAAAAACGCAGGTAAAAATGCATTGTAATGCATGTGATATGCAGATTTGTGTTACTGAACACAACCTGCATTGAACATCTTATTATGGTGATGAAGAGGAGAGCCAGGTGTCTGCAGCCGCATCTGTGTGTGCGTGTGTGCGCGGACGTGCTTGTGTGTGTGTGTGTGTGTGTGTGTGAGAGAGAGAGAGAGAGAGAGAGAGAGAGATGTTTTTATCTGCACAAGGAAAATGCTGCTCAGGTTTTACTATTATTTTCTGTAACGTGCAGTTTGTGTTATTGGAAGCAGTACAGGAGCCGCTCTCTCTCCCTCTGTGTGTGCGTGTGTGTGTGTGTGGCCTTCGTGTGTAACACACTCTTGTGTATGTGTCCTTTGA
>CM055207.1:1781430-1786430 GCA_029224185.1 Karalla daura | reverse complement strand
GAGGAGGAGCTGCTGGTGGAGCGGATGAAGCAGCAGACTTTGTCTCCGGTGGCGGTGGACCGCGGTGGCAACGGAGGAGGAGGTGGAGGAGCAAATGGGGGCGGAGCTAAAGGGGGGATGATGGAACCAGGAAGTGGAGGAGAGAGAGGAGGAGGAGGAGGAGGAGGTCACCATTTTGTGTCGGTCTCCACCAACAGCTCGGTGTCCTCCACCAACAGCTACGAGCGGATGCCGCGGGACAGCGGCTCGCCGGGCGGGCGGATGCTGGTGGCTACGCCCATCGAGATCTGCGTCTGAGGCCCCGCCCCCGGCCCCGCCCCCACCCGGCCCCGCCCCCGGCTCGGACTCCCACTCTTTTATACCTCTCATCCATCCACCGCCCACTGACGAGCATGCATGGAACAACAGAAGCACGTCCCGTTCATCCCGGACTGGAGAGCACAGCCAGGGGAGGTCACCTGACCACTGGAATCACCCCAGACCAAGACCAAATGTATTTCTTAAAGCAATACTTCCAGCAAAAAAAAAAGAGAAGAAGAAGAAAAGGAAACAGTGAAACCGTGGCCCAGGCGGAGGATGCTGCGTGATCTGTGTCGGTTTTTGAGGAAGACGAGGGACGAAGGATTCGAAGAGGACTAGAAACTAAAAACTGGCTCTGAGGGTTGAAGGTGTCAGGTGATGCGGGTGTGTCTGAGGTCAAAGGTCACTCCCCTACCAGTGAATCCCTGTGAGGACGTGGGTTTGTTTTGCGTTTCCTGTTTGTTTGAATCTAAAAAGACTTCGTACTCTATTTTTTCTATTTTCTTTGTAACGCGGCTTTCTGTTGATTTCCGTTGTGGCCGTGTTCAGGTTGGTCAGCTCTGCCTCCCAGTGTCTGCGCAGACTGGTCTCCTGCTGGTTTCACTGGTGTGTGATGGTTCCAGGTGGAGGGAAGGCTTTCTACGTCCGTCCTCCACGTCAAACATATCCAGACTGAGACTGTTTTGTACTCACCGTTTCTGTTTGTAAAGTTTCTGTTTCCTTTGAAACTTTGTGTTTTTCGGTTGGTTTCGCGTTTTGTTCTCTGTGAAACTTTAAACGTATCGTCAGAAAAAGAAAAGAAAAGAAACCGATCACTCAGCATTCTCAGTCCAGTCGCAAGAAGAAGAAGAATCCCAGACGATCTCCAAGCATCACCTTTTATAAAATGCATGAAAAGTAGCTCAGACCTTTATGGAGAAATTTGAACCGGCTTTGCAAAAAAAGAAGAAAAAATTGGGGGAAAAAAAACAGATAAAAAAGAGTCATAAAATGTTGTGATGTGGAATTTTTGCCGTAGCACAGTTTCTTGCATCATGTCCAGAGTGACCCTGCAGAGGCTCTCCAGCTGCAGCGCCTCAGCAGTAGTTCCCGTGTGTGTTTGTGTTTGTGTTAATGTCGTGAACATCTTCCCACCTTCAGGAGCAGAAGAAGAAAAGAGCATGAGAGAGCCAGAGGCTTTTATATCCCCACAGGGAAACTAATGATGGAATTTATTTATTTTCTCCTAAATCTGCCACTTTTAGTGACGTAGTGTGGCCTCCGTGTCATTTCGTTTCAATTATTTTTTTACCGACTTAAAAAGAAAACAAACAAACAGCCAAAAAAAGAAAAACTTCCTCTGACTCATCATGAATATTACAAAGTGATGTGACGTAGAAAAAGCGCAGCACACATGGGCTCGTGCACAGGAATGGATTTGTGTCGCTTTCTGCATGAACGTGTATGTGCTGAAGTAAAAACAAACAAAACAAAACAAAAAAACAACAAAAAACCTGCTCTGTGTTCTGTCACAAGCTGTAGTACACTGTTCCTCTCTCTGAGCGCTCACACACACACACACACACACACACACCCAGGCGCGCGCTGGTCCTGGACCAGCCGGATGACTCCGTCTTGTGACTGTCTGACCTCAGCGCCTCGGCACAGAGGACGCTCTGACACGGACCCAGAGGACACGCTGTTGTCCCCCACGTTCTCACCAGGAGACGAGGCTCTGACCTCACCACTCACTTCTTCATGATGGAGTGATGGGGGAGTGATGGTGTGATAGCAGCCCCCCCCCCCCCCCGGGTCAGAACCAGCCGGTAAGTAACAGCCTGGACCGTTTACCACGCCCTGACACCAGCACCATGTGATGCTGATACAGTAGATACACAGTAGAGTACATGATGGAGACACTGTACTGATACTACACTGTATGCTAGGATACTGGTATGATACACCATGGTACTGATGCAGTGCAGTACTGACACTGATTAGACCTGCAACCACTAACTATCTTCTAGTTTGTTTTGTCCTCAGTGGCAGAGAATTGTTGAGGTGGAGACATAGAAAAACAGGCATCTGAGGTCCTCTTATTCCCCCATTTATACATCGATTTATGAACCAAACAACTAATCCATTAATCATTCGTTGGAGCTCTGACGACACTGTTGGTGTTAGGATACTGATCTGGCCTGACGCTGATACCATACGATCCTGGTATGATACAACATGGACACTGAGCTGATACCATACGATCCTGGTATGATACAACATGGACACAGAGCTGATACCATACGATCCTGGTATGATACAACATGGACACTGAGCTGATACCATACGATCGATACCATACGATCCTGGTATGATACAACATGGACACTGAGCTGATACCATACGATCCTGGTATGATACAACATGGACACTGAGCTGATACCATACGATCCTGGTATGATACAACATGGACACTGAGCTGATACAGTTGAACCTTTTGAAAGTTAATTCATAAACGTCACCGTCTCCAGTTTGAGTTGCTGGTCGACCTTCACAGCCTCGGGGTGACCTTCATGTTGGTTTCCTGGCTCTCGGGTGTTTGCGTCTTTGTTTCTGTTGCTGTGAAACGTGTTTTGTTCCAGATGAAACCTGCTCGATGGCTGGCTGCACCTTTATGTCTCTGTGACGTTTCTTCTTTTTGTCATTCTGATTTACGTTTGTTTCAACATGCACCAGAACCAGATTTCAACACTAAATGACATAAATAAAACAGTACTTAGACACTGTGCAGCTGGAGCAGTAGTGGTGTTGAATTATGAAGCACATGAACCATGAAAATGAACTGGAATGTCGTTGAGTTTTGTCCTGAGATTCCTGCTGTGCATGTGCTGTGTTGGTGGTCTCAAAGCGGGTTGGACGCGGTGTCTGTCTCAGTGGACTGGTCCCCAGGCGTCTCCTCGACTGTTCTTCTCAAACTAACTCTGAGTGGAGACGTGAGTCTGCGCTCAGCCGGGGTCGGCGTCGCTTCATCCTCCTCCACGCTTCTGCTTCGTGATGGAGCAACGAGACGGCCGGGAGGACGCCCTGGGACAGGCTGTCCCCGGGGCCTCTGTCCCTCCTGCCCGGGGCCCGGGGGGGGCCGGGGGGGCCGGGGGGGGCAGACGCAGCCCGTCCGTCACGTGACGCGTCGTCGCTCCAGAGCTTGGACATCGTCTTCATTTCGCTGGAGTTTTAGTGAGTAGATGAGCACAGCACTAGGACTCGTATCCGGTTCTGTTTGCAATACAAACTGTCTTCCTGTAAACTGAGGTTTAGTCAATAAAACGAGAAGTCATGTCTGAGTGACCTGTGGCTTGTTTTGGAGGGGGGAGGGGGGGGGGGTGGGGGGGGGGTGGGGGTCCCAGGATGTAATACAGTATGTAGCTTACTGTAGCATTAGTGTGTGTGAGGATGGAAACAGGATGAGACCAGTGTTTCATTATTATTAGATGTCAATCAAACAAGTGACAGGATTAGTATTAACGACTGCACCACCTTCAAGTTCCAGTATTATGCAAATTAGTCTGTGTCTTAATATTAATAGTATCATAAAAGGTTTCATTATTCTGCAGAACATCACTAAAATGACAAAATGTTATTAAAAATGACTGAAATTAATATGTGATTATACATCACCACAGTCTGGAGCAGATCGAACTTTAAGTTCTGTTCAGTCATTTAAGTTTATAGTGTTGGGATTTAGATGTGATATCAGTAAATGGAATGTTAACCTTATATAAGATTACATTAACATATTTAACCATATATACATAATCATACCATACTATATATTTAATATGATTATATGAATAATCATATTAACCAACACTGAAGCTCAGTTACTGCCAAGCTGTCACTAGGTCACTAGGTCACAGGTCCAGCACAATACTGCAGCATCTAATAACAGCCTGTAGCTCTGCTGCAGGGGACTCATTAGTCCTGAAGACTCCTTCATCTACTGACTCAGCTCATGTTGTATGAAAGTTATAGAAGATATAAAGACAAACAAAAAACACAGCAATGTTGAACAAAATATTTATTTCTGAACAATTCCAGGACCTCTGACGCTCTGAGGCGCGACCGAGACGGTACAAAACGTTTCCATGAAAATAAAGAAAATAAGAGAAGATAAAGGAGAGAAGATAAAGGAGAGAAAATAAAGAAGAGAAAATAAAGGAGAGAAAATAAAGGAGAAAATAAAGGAGAGAAAAGGAAACGGAGAGAGAGAAGTGACACGAGTCCCACGGCCGACCCGACCAGACCGGCGGAGGAGGTGTTGGAATGTGATGAGTGGAGAGTGAGAGTGTGTGTGTGTGTGTGTGTGTGTGTGTGTGTGTGTGTGTGTGTGTGTGTGTGTGTGTGTGTGTGTGTGTGTGTGTGTGTGTGTGTGTGTGTGTGTGTGTGTGTGCGTGTGTGTGATTCATCCCTCCAGTCGACTGCAGGGTTATCAAACAAACCAAAACACCAAACGTCATAAAAACAAAGTGTAATTCATTAGAATATCTGAGAGTCAGCCCTGAGATTGAACACACGGACAAAATATTCCTTTAACGTCCAAAAGTTGTTTTTTTTGGAAGAATAAAACATATAAAAAAACAAAAAATATTTGGTACAATGCAAACAAAGCATCTGAAATAAACAGTGAAACACTGCATATTAAAGAAAACAATTCAATCCAAAAAGAT
>CM055207.1:1766430-1776430 GCA_029224185.1 Karalla daura | reverse complement strand
GGATGGAGCAGGACCACATGGTACCAGGGTTATTATGGGATGGAGCAGGACCACATGGTACCAGGGTTATTATGGGATGGAGCAGGACCACATGGTACCAGGGTTATTATGGGATGGACCAGGACCACATGGTACCAGGGTTATTATGGGGTGGAGCAGGACCACATGGTACCAGGGTTATTATGGGATGGAGAAGGACCACATGGTACCAGGGTTATTATGGGATGGAGCAGGACCACATGGTACCAGGGTTATTATGGGATGGAGCAGGACCACATGGTACCAGGGTTATTATGGGATACAGCAGGACCACATGGTACCAGGGTTATTATGGGATGGAGCAGGACCACATGGTACCAGGGTTATTATGGGATGGAGCAGGACCACATGGTACCAGGGTTATTGTGGGTTTTTCAACTTCTATTCTTCTCTGTCTCTCTCTGTTATTAGCTGGCTCTACATAAAGATAAAGCTGAAGTTCATGGTAACTGCTGAGTCATGACCAGGGAGGCTCCTCTACAGTCTCTGTCTCAGCAACAACCTGACAACGTGCTTCAACTTCTCATCTGATCAGCCTCTGGAACTAGTTGATTCCAGGATCTGAGACGTGAATATTTCCTGGTTTCTAGGCAGATTATGGGACTGCAACAATAATCGGCCTCATTACCCAACCTCATTATTTTGTTCTTCTGGGTTTGGTCACTTCCATATTTTACGCCACATATTCATGTTTTTCAGCATCAGAGCCTTCTCCATGAAGCAGGAGGTGACTTCAGGCAGAGGAGTGGGGCGGAGCAGCTTACCGTCTCCTGGGCAGCCTTCAGGGCCTCCTCCAGGCCGTAGACCTTCCCCCGGACCAGGAACACTCCGGCCGACCAGACGCCACAGTCCTCGTGCAGCCAGAACTCGCAGGGCTCCAGCGGCAGCGTGGGGGCGCTGTACCAGTCCTCGCCGTCCGCCCAGCCCGCCCCCATCCTGCTGCGCTTAGAGGCGGGGCTTCCCGGGGCGTCTGGCCCGTCGGCCCCGCCCACCCACCACTGCTGCCCCTCCCCCTCCCCCGCCTGCTGAGGCGTCCTGCGGGGCCGTGGCGGCGGCGCCGCTCGTTTGCCCCGCCTCCTCCGGACGCTGCAGGACGAGGAGTCCGAGTCGCTGAAGTCGCCGCTGGCCTCCCGCCCCCCCGCCGCCCCCGCCGCCGCCTTGCTGCCGGGCAGGAAGCCCTCGGGGTAGTAGGGCCCGTGCAGGTCGCCCAGGTCCATGGCGTTGGCGGGCTGTCCACACAGGCAGCACACCAGGGGGCGCTGCTGAGCGGCCCGCGAGGACACGCGTCCCAGCTGCAGGCAGGACGAGCTGGGCACCGCCCCCGACATGTAGCCGCCGCCGCCGCCGCCGCCATGCTGCTTGTGGTGCGGGGAGGCGGAGCCGCGGCGCGGCGCCACGCCCTCCTCCGGGTAGTTGATGACGGTGCAGAGCGAGGGCGACGGCGGCTGGCGACGCACACGCACAAACGGAGAGAAGCCGTCCAGCCGCAGCTCCCGCTTCTCCTCCCGCTTCTCCTCCTTAAAGGTGACGTAGCGCAGCTTGATCTCCGGCTCTTTGGGCGAGAACATGGAGGACGTCTGGCGGCCGGGCTTGTGGCGCTTCCTGACCCTGGGCCGCGCTCGGACTCGGCATCTCTTTGGGGACTTGGAGGATGGCGAGGACGTGGGCGACGCTCGGGTCAGGTGGTTTTGGGGCGGCGAGGAAACGTCGCGAGGCGGCGACGGGCCGCGAGGAGCGGTCGGAGGCGATGCCGTGGTGGGATGCTGGATTCCAGAGTCGGAGGTAGAGTCTTTGCACAGGTGACCGTTGCTCTTCCCTCTGCTCGCAGGCCTCGCCCTCCGCTTCCCGGGCGCCCTGCTCCTCCTCCTCCTCTTCTTCTTGCTCCCAGCCTGTAGTGTGTTGTTGCTTTTAGCGGCGGGGGCGGCGGTCGCTGTGGAGCTGGAGCCCTTCCTGGGACGAGGCGTCCTGGACACTCTGAACCTGCTGGGGTTGATGTTCATGACGATGGCCTCCAGTCTCGTGCCTCGGCCCAGACGCGCCGGAAGCTTCTTCTCCGCCACCTTGGTGTTCCCGTTAATACGAGGGACCGCCGCCTTGTCCTCAGAGACGTCGTCCACCAAGTCTTTCAGAACCTCCAGCGTCGCTTTCCGTCTGCGCGCCGGCTTGATGTCGGCCCCAGGGTCGGGCCGGGCGAGCGAGCCGGGCCGGGCGAGCGAGCCGGGCCGGGCGAGCGAGCCGGGCCGGGCGCTCTCGGGGCTCAGTCCGTCCCACGCCAGGTGTTCAGGCGTCTGCAGGAAGGAGGCGTCGGCGCTGGGCGAGCTGGACGTCTGAGGCAGCACGAAGACATCGTCCACGTCGTCCTGGGACGTGGCTGAGGGCGAGACCGGGTCGTCCAGAGGGCTGATGTACTCGCGGGTCAGGGAGCACAGGTCCATGGCGTCCGGGATCCCTTTCCGGGACATGAGGAAGACGACCTCAGAACCTCTGCTCCCTTCCTCCTCCTCCTCCTCCTCCTCCTCCCCCCCGCCCTGCCCGTTCTCCAACCTCCTCTGCTCCTCCTGGAGTTCCTCGCGTTTATCGACCTCGCCGTTGACTTCCTGAGTCAGACGCCTCCCGAGGTCGTCCTGATTGTCGAGGTCGTGCTCCAGGTAACGCTGGTCCAGGCCGGAGAAGACGTGAGACCTGCTCACGTAGGAGAAGGTGACTGTAGTGTGGGAGATCTGCGTCTCGCCCGGGGGCAGCGGGACGTCCGGGGAGCCCGTCTCCCAGCCGGGGGCTTTGACGTTCAGGACGCATTCCTCTCCTCGCCGCGTCAGGTCGATGACGGCGGCGATGCTGGAGGAGGAGAGATCCTGAGGCTGGAGGTCATCGACGCTCCCAGGCGGCTGCTCCATCACAACTAGAAGACAGAGAGCAAAGTGGAAAATAGAGCGTCATTCATGATAAATATAGGACACAAGAGGATGGATGAATGAACAGAAGGATCTGTGAGCTCTATTTGTGTTTCGTAGAAGATCTCCAGAATTAGTGACAGTTAGAGCAGCTTTGACCCCTAGTTCAGACACTTTGACACAGCTACTTTGTTGAGCCGTTATCAAACCCTCTATTCAAACATTTTATCTGATTCATTGTTGGGAAAAATGAAGCTCAAAGGTGCACCATCATCTTCCACAGCGTTGACAGTCATTAAACTGACGTGTTCGAATCTAATTAACGCAGGAGACAGAGATCAACAGTCACATGAACGTTTGCAGAGATTCTGGGTTTTTACCTGGATGTCTGTGCCGGTTCAGAGTGTCAGGCTGTTGGACAGGACAGGTGATGCCTTGACAGACAACCCCTGAGGACTTTTCCCAGCAATGACAGGTCTGTGTTAGCTTAGCCTCGGCTAACTAGGCCCGGCTTCGCTCCGGTCGCCTCCCCGTAAACCGAACCCCGTGAAACACCGGGCGGTATTAAGAGATTTCAATCCAAAAGAGAAAAGCAGGCGACAAAGAGCTGCATATTGAGACTTTCGATGATCGGTAGGGGTGTTTTGTGATTTCGGCAAGGTTACCTCCCCTTCAAAGATTCTAAGTTTGGGAAAAACGTGAACTTTTCTAGTGTAGTTCTTCACATTGTTGGTCGGCACCGGCGGGGTATCTTAATAACTTTGACCGTGAAAGCACCTTTTAAGATGTTAAATCCTGACCTAGAGGCTGCTCTCTGGTCCATTAAACGAATTACGAATTAAAGAGTGAAATATGGCAAGTCATGAAAGTATACTTGCTTCCTAGCACGTCCCAGGAGTTGAGCAATAACCGCTGGTTGGTTAAATCGGGGCGGAGTTGAGTGGGAGTTCGGCGACACGTTGAGTGAAGGGAGGCCGGAGCAGACAAAGACCGAGGGAGACGCTGCTCACACAAACTTACCCGGAGCGGCAGGTCCAGCGGCGCTCACCGATCCACTCAGGACTCCATCCCCGGCAGCATGTCTGTGGACAGACCGTCCAGTCCAGAGGGTCCCGGAGACTCCGCACAGACACTAACACGCTTCAATTACAGACAGAAACACAGACTTTACAGGAACACTCTGAGACCAGCGGCGGAGTCAAGCTGATCTCTGCGGGGGACAAACCACATCCGGGCCGAGCCCTTCACAATAAAACTACAACTGCAAACACCCAGCTGTAGAATCTGATCAAATCCGACATGCTCCTTTCATAATAAAACACTTATTCATGTTTCCGTGTTTTTCTTTCACCTGCCCAAACTAATTGGAGTAAAAACATCAAATTAAACCTCCCATAGAAACGTACGTGTGGTTAATAAACAAGCAATAGCTCTTTTAGCAGCAGGAAACGGTTGGCTTCGATCCAACTGTTGCATGCAGGTTTTCAAACCGTCAGGAAATATACGGTATGATAATATCCGCATTGTTCTCTTTTATTCTTTGCTGTCCTGCTTATTTCACATGTGTTGTAACCATGTGAAGTGTGTGACCAGCAGCAGTGGACCAGTTGTTACTGGGCTGTGACCACAGAGGCCAGCTGGGTGTGGCTATCGGCCCTCACAGACACTGACCTGCTGCCAGCTCCTAACTCTGATCACTACATTTCTGCCTTTTTTTAAACCTTTCTTTCTTTACTTTACTTTCTCTGATCCAGTGAGTCTCTACTTCACCTCCATTTGAGAGGAATATCAGAGCATATAAACAAAGGATCAGGAAAGGGCAGCACAGGCGGATATTTCCTGACTTTTAGTTTTATGTTTAGTTCAAGATCTAAAAATAGTTGCACACACACACACACACACATACACACACACACACACACACACCGATGGCATCTTTGTTTAGACACCCCCTGCCTTATTAATAGTCATGCTTCTGTAACATCAATGATTTGTAACTTTTGGTTAAAAATGTTCAGTCTCATCTTTCACAGCCATAGGATATAATGCAGCTTTTTTAACCACCAAACTAGTTTATTTATATTGAGAAACTGATCCTCACTCATATCGCAGTAAATTACATACAAATGGCCTTTTTTTTTTAACGCACTTACCACTTTTTTCCAGAGTTTGTAAGGGAGTTTGTTTTGTTGACTGTATGATCTGTTGATACAAGCTCAGTACGTGAAGACAACGTGTTTTAGTGACATTTTGCAAAAATAAAAACACAACCTTGAACCTTAAACTCATGTATCAGTTGTCACTGCGCAGAATTATTCTTCATTATGAAACGTAGAAACCGTCCTTGTCCAGCTGGTGAAAGCTACCGTCTGCCAGCAGGTGACACAGCTGAAGTCTCTCTGCTCAGTGAACCCAGAGCACAGACCTCAGGATGCTATCAGCTCAGCTCAGAGACAGTGACGTGCACCAGATGATGACTCACGATGTGTTCTTCTCTCTGTAACAGTTATTTGTTGCACGTCAGGGGTGTTATAAACACACCTGTAGCAGCAGCCTCACGCCTTCACACATGAACACGTCACTCATTCTGCTGCGTCGTGTTCATCTGGAGCATTTCACGCCGTTTCAGCGTGGCCTGCAACAGCTTTCATCTGCTCCCATCAACACTTGGAGGCATTAATAAAACATTCAAAGCACGTTTAGTGTCTGAACAGAAGCAACCACACAGCAAGTAAGGGTGCAAAAATATTTATTGCTAATAAACCTGTAGTCAGTTGGTGTATATTTGCTTTATATTTACAATAATAGAGTACAGAGGAATGGGAATGTGAAAGAAAAATCCCAACCATTTAAATAAATACTAAGGGACTGCCACTGAACGAGACTACAACAGAACCGACTCCAACAGCTCCTCGAAAGCTGGACCGATGATTGCAGCGAGGAAACAAACAAACTATAAATTTTCATATATATTTTTTAAATTATAATCAGTGAACCCTATCCGTGTGAATCCAGCTGTGGCCTGTCCTCTGGCCTCAGAGCGTCTAAGACGTGGAAGCCAGGCCTCGCTCCTATGCTTCTGTGGAGGAGGAGTACGACACTCCAACCTTGAGTTGGTCGCCTCACATTTATGCCTTTGGCTTCTGCAACAGTCTAGGGAGTTAAAACAGTAGCTTACACAGTCATAGTTTTAATGTATGCATGACAGGTGAGGCAATTAAAAACAGTATTTACAGTAAAGACATGGCAGCAAAAAAATACAAAAGTCACAGTAACTGAAGTGCATGGAATGCAAAATCTAGACATGAAACTCAAAACTTCATACCATGGTTTTGTTATTTTTTCTCGTTTTTTTCTTTCTTTCTTAATAATCATATATGATCTCGTGTTGTGTGACCAGTGTGTAGTGTTTCTAAATAAGTCGAGCTAAAATATAGTGGGCCTCTAAACATGCAGCGCGGGCGGCAGGCGGAGGGAGCGCCGTCAGAACTCCTTCGTGTCTTTGTTCTCAAACAGGTGGAGTCTCTGCTCGGCCGTCAGCCCCTCCTTCAGACTCTGAGAGGAGAGAGAGAGAGAGGGGGGGGGGAGAGAGAGAGAGAGGGGGAGAGAGAGAGGGGGGGGGGGAGAGAGAGAGAGAGACAGAGAGAGACAGAGACAGAGAGAGAGAGAGACAGAGAGAGAGAGAGAGAGAGAGAGAGAGAGAGAGGGGGGGGGGGGGGGGGGGGGAGAGAGAGAGAGAGACAGAGAGAGACAGAGACAGAGAGAGAGACAGAGAGAGAGACAGAGGACAGAGACAGAGAGAGAGAGAGAGAGAGAGAGAGAGAGAGGAGAGAGAGAGAGAGAGAGAGAGAGAGAGAGAGGGAGAGAAGGAGAGAGAGGAGTGAATCACACGCTCAGCATTTGGTGGCTGTGAGCAGCAGAGCCTTGTTGTTGTTGTTGTTGTTGTTGTTGTCCTGAGCAGGCAGTGTTTGGATCTGTTGTCACCGGTGATTTGAGGAGAACCCACACACCTCATTAGACAGGATTATGAACACGCTCACAGCCCGAGGAGACCCAAAGAGGAGGCAGTGAACTGTTACCAGGTGCACACACACACACACACGCACACGCACACACACACAACTTGGCTTGCTGAGTGTGTAAAGTGAAAATGTCGCCTCACTTTCATTTGTTTGTTTATTGTTTATCTGTTCTTGGACTTCCCACCTGTGACTCTTATCTGACAGGGAACCCTCTTCAAACTGAAGCCAGAGTAGAAACGACTCGCTGCACAGTGTAAGTACAATGGAAACATCTGAAAACTCACTCAAGCCGTAATGTAGAATTACATTAATAGAATGTTTTCAGCCTGCACTTCTACCAAAGCTCCACTAGGAGGCAGCGTTGCAACAATGACTGACATTAGCGGTTGGTTTCAGCGGGTCTACTACCTTACATTTACCTGTCATACATGTAAACATGATCTATTTAACGTGATCTATTGAACATGATCTATTTAACATGATCTATTTTACTATTTTTAGTGCTTCAGGTTTTTCTATTGCAGCTTTTGACCATGTTTTAATCTTTTATGTTGTTTCTGCCCAAAGCAATACATCAGTTCACTGGGTGATAGAAATACAACATCTAGACTCAATAACATAGAAGTGTGTAAACACACAACACTAAAATAACCTAGTTCATTACAACTGGTCAGGAGGATGCTAACAAAATGTCACCAGTAAAGTCATTCATTCATATATATTGCATTATTTGTTTTATATTTAACATTTATATCTATTTATTTGGTCATTCCTACATTTAGGAGTTTAATATCAAACTTCATGTTTCAGGGTAAACGCACAGTTGGACATTTCTCTACACACACGTTCATACAAGTTTTGTCCCTTCAGGTTGTGCAGCTGGGTTAGCTGGTAACCTGCTGGTAACCTGCTGGTAACCTGCTGGTGACCTGCTGGTAACCTGCTGGTAACCTGCTGGTAATCTGCTGGTGACCTGCTGGTAACCTGCTGGTAACCCTGCTGGTAACCGGCTGGTAACCTGCTGGTAACCTGCTGGTAACCGGCTGGTAACCGGCTGGTAACCTGCTGGTAACCTGCTGGTAACCGGCTGGTAACCTGCTGGTAACCTGCTGGTAACCTGCTGGTAACCGGCTGGTAACCTGCTGGTGACCTGCTGGTAACCTGCTGGTAACCTGCTGGTAACCGGCTGGTAACCTGCTGGTAATTGGCTGGTAACCTGCTGGTGACCTGCTGGTAACCTGCTGGTAACCTGCTGGTAACCTGCTGGTGACCTGCTGGTAACCTGCTGGTGACCTGCTGGTAACCGGCTGGTAACCGGCTGGTAACCGGCTGGTAACCTGCTGGTAACCTGCTGGTAACCGGCTGGTAACCGGCTGGTAACCTGCTGGTAACCTGCTGGTAACCTGCTGGTAACCTGCTGGTAACCTGCTGGTAACTGGCTGGTAACCTGCTGGTAACCTGCTGGTAACCTGCTGGTAACCTGCTGGTAACCGGCTGGTAACCGGCTGGTAACCGGCTGGTCACCGGCTGGTAACCCGTCACTGCCTCCTGCTGGTTTTGGGGCTGGGTGTCAGTAGCTCATTCTCAGAACACTCTCGTCCTCTGACGTGCGAGGACACAGATTAGTAGGGATTAAGAGTCCGTGGAGGCGGGAGCATGTCCCGGTCATGCTGTGGACAGTGACTGGCTGAGTGCTGGACAGGTGCAGGTCGGAGGATGTGCTTTACAACCAGGCGTGGGTGTCTGGTTTGCTTTACCTAAAGGAGGAGGAGGAGGAGGAGGAGTCCTCCTAACTGTCCCAGGGCATGTCTCGACTCACAGACTGAGGACAGGATAGAAAACACACAGAAACACACACACACACACACATCAAGCGTGTGTTAGACTAGTGCAGCGTTAACTGGAACACATGACTGCAGCCTCATGGCGTCACCGGAATGAAGGGATGAGGAGCAGGGCCGAGCTGCAGCTCAGGACGGGGCGTGCAGTGCTGCATGCAGTGCTGCATGTGTCCAGGAGGGGGCGCCACACCACCACACACTGCCTCAGTCAAAACAGCCTGGCCAGAGCGGCTGCTGAGGCAGGGCGGTAGCAGAGCGCTACTAGGGCGGTACTAGGGCGATAGTAGGACAGTACTGGGGCAGTACTAGGGCAGTAGGGCAGTACTAGGGCAGTAGGGGCAGTACTAGGGTGATACTAGGGCGGTACTAGGGCGGTACGTAGGAGACACGTGGGATGGCCTTCTGACTGGTCGGCCAGGGTCACATGACAGGAAACTCACCTTGGACCTCATGGTTCGCTCCGAGCGCTTGGCTGCAGCAGCCGCCATCTTCAGGATGTCGGGGTTACTTTTGGACTTCATGATATCTGGGGGAGGAGGAGGAGGGGGCAGAGGTCAGAGGTCAGACACCTTCAGCCTCAGTCCTACCTCTGAAACACCCTCAGTGAGGAACAATGAAAGATTCTGTTCTGTTTTAGTTTATTATTTTAAAGCTCAGTGATTATTACGAGTTTCTGCCAGTTTCTGTCCAGACTCAGAACATTTTGCTGCTGCTCTCATTGTTTATCTATTTAGTTTCATTATTGTTCACTCTCAGTTTCCTCATATAACATCTGTGGACACATTTAGACTCGTACCCAGAAACTCTTTTTAGTATGAAGGAAACAATAAAACAACTCCCATCACACCCCAGTAGAATGAGATGTGTGTGTGTGTGTGTGTGTGTGTGTGTGTGTGTGTGTGTGTGTGTACCGTATCCTCCTCTCTCCAGGTCCTCCAGCGTGGGCTCGCCCAGCGCCTCGTGGGCGGCCTGCAGCTGGTCCCTCAGCCGGCCCAGGTCGCGCTCGGCCTTGGCCTTGACGATGCTCAGCTCGGTGTAGATGTCCTTGTACTTGTCCGTGGCGTACTTCTTGTCCTGGGAACAGACGAGCGGCCGTCAGACACACGCTCAGCTATTCAGGGAAAGCGTGGGCGTCGACAACCAGACGTACCCTCTGGGCGGCCTGGAGCTCGTCTTCAGGGAGTTGATCTCCTGCTTCAGGTACTGG
>CM055207.1:1694093-1766330 GCA_029224185.1 Karalla daura | reverse complement strand
TGACAGCACATCTGGACGGACAGGGACTGAAGGTTCTCCTCAGAAACCCCAGGGCCCTGCAATTAAGAAGCAGCTCATCATTAGCTTCATCGTTAGCATCTTGGCTGTTATGTAACTCCAGCACAGAAGTTGCAAAGCTACGGCCAGGAGCGAGCGGAGCCTGTGTGAGTCCAAACAGAGTTAATCACGACTCGGAGAAGAGATGAAGAGGCGGAGGAGGAGGAGGGCGTAGGGAGGAGGGAGCTGCCGTGTCCTGACCTGGCTCGTCTCTCCAGTCTGCAGCCGACGTGTGAAGGGAAGTCTGAAGCGTAGTGTGTAGGGTACTGTGCAGTTACAGGGAGTGTGTGTATGTACATGTTTATATCTATATCTATAGATATGCATATGTAGTCGATTGTTTTCTTGATTAATCAATACATTTGTTTTTACTTTTAACAAAGAAATTCAATTAGAAAAGCCCCTGGTTTTGTAGTAACTAATTCAACAAGTCAGAAGGAGACTACAACCCTGAACATCTGTAGAACCTACAACCCTCTGGCGTAACGCAGGTGACCCCCCGCTCCTTTACTCCCTGTCCCTGCTGTGGTCTGCTCATTGTGGACTGTATGTACTAAAAAACAAAACATGGAGCAAACTGAGGATGACAAAGATATGAATGGAAGCAGAACAGAACAGCGTGGACGCCAACCTCACACACTCTACAGTCAAATTATCTGGATGAACCGACAAGCTAACGCCTCCTATAACAGAATCATGCTTTTTGTTGGTGTTTAAGGCCCCTGACTCCCTGTGATACAGAACAAGTTGATTCAATGTTGTTGTTGTTTCTACAGTAGCGCCTCCCCTGCTAGAATAAGCTCTCTTCCTGCCTTCCGCCCCTCTATTCTCTGCAGCTAATCATGAGGACTCAGGGTCTGGACCTCGCTCCAGTCTGCAGCCAAACAGGGGGAAATGCAGGTCCAGAGTGTTTTCACAGGGATCAACCCCCCCCCCCCCCCCACACACACACACACCACACACACACACACACACACCACACACAGACGGACCCACAGACCCAGTGTGAGAGGCCAGGGACGCTGCGGGACGTCAACTTCCTGCTCTGACATCACAGGCTCTATTTAGAGGCACGACGAGCCACAAATCTGGACTGTAAATATGTCTGAAGTCATTAGAGCTCACACACACACACACACACACACACACACACACACACACACACCCACACACAGACACACACACACACACACACACACACACACACACACACACACACACCCCACACACAGACACACACAGACACACACACACAGACACACACACACAGACACACACACACACAGACACACACACACACACACACACACACACACACACACACACACACACACACACACACACACACACACACACACACTGGCTATTTAAACATGTGGCTTCACACACAAATCACAGACTGTTGGGCATCTGACTAATGAAGTAATGAACAACTAATCGATTCATCAATTAAAGCATTTTCAAAAAATAAAAAGAGCATGATGCATTTACTGTTCTATTGTCTTACATCCAGTATTTGGGCACTAGTGTGAGTTGCGCTGTGACTACCAAGGTTACAGCCCGTACTGTTTGAGTCACTGTCAAAAGTCCCAACGAAACATTTCATACAAACCAGTTCATCCATGAATCACAGCCTGACGTATGGAGCTGTGCTGCTGCCAGCACCCATTAACGAACAAGTCAATGAGCCCCCCCCCCCCCCCCCCCCCCCCCCCCCCCCCACACACACACACACACACACACACTGTGGGAAATGTCACACACCAACTGTGCCCTGATCTTAAAGTCTCCAACAAATACATTCCTAGATTAGCTTTAAACTGCAGCGAGCAGCTGTTTTACAGCCTCCTTACAAACTCAACCTGACACTCTGACACTTTGGTTTTTGTTTTTGATCTGTTCATTCCACAGGAAGAATCAGCAGCCTTGATGATGAAAGCCTGGAGGAGAGTAGTGAGAAAATACCATCCTTAAGTCAAGAATCCCTGATTTCAGCTTCTTAAATGTGAATATTGTCTGGTTTCTTTGGTCTGTGTGATGGAGAACTGGTTGTTGATGAGTGGAGGACATTTAGAGACGTCATTTTATGAACCCAACCAGGGCATCACATGAAAAACTAAAGTGCTGGAAAAAATACAAATGAGAAAGAAGATCTGCCAAACCAAGTCTTCAGACAATAACTCGGAATCATCTGTGTTGATTTGGGACGAAGCAGCTGGATCCAAACCCCCCCCCCCCCTCCCACCACACACACACACACCACACAGTTTCTCACATGTTGAAGAACCAAACAGAAAGCTTCTCCAGTCACTGAACTGCTCCATCACTGCTCCAGCCTCACACGACAACGCTGACTCAGCGACTCTACCAGAGAATTAAAGTTGAGGTCAGGCTAACCTGCAACACCCCCCCCCCCCCCCACTCCCCCACTCCCCCCCACCCCCTCACCCCCCCAGTTTGAGTCTGTTTCTGGTATGGTCTGGGGACTGGTGTGAGCCATCCTAACCACTCAGCGATGCGACAGCAGCTTCTACAGAGCTGAAGAAGTTCTCATGCTGAGTGTGACTTCAGGACTGAGACTGGTTTCCTGCAGCGTGACCAGTGCTTAACTGGTCACAGTCCTCACACCAGTGCCAGCAACACTTCACACCATGCTGCTGAAGACTGAGAGACGCAGCTGAGAGCTGTGGAAGAAGATAGTCAGAGTTACAGTGTTAAAATGTGAGGCCGCTACTGAGGAGGAGAGGGGAGGTCAGAGCTGAGAGGAGTTAGTAGAGGAGCAGATCAGAGGCAGGTCTAGAGGGTCCAGCGTCCCTGCATCTAAAACCACTGAAGGTGGCGTGGAGGGGTGGAGTTAGTAGCACACTGAGCTCGAGCCAGAGGAGCGCACTCAGGACGAGACGACACAGACTGGTCGTGTCTGGAACTAGTTTCAGAAGTCGTCAGGTGATGTTTGGAGATTAGATTTCAACCCTGAATGAGCTCCTCTGAGCTGGACTACACCACACACCTGCAGGTTAGTTACCATGCAACACGAGAGAGGAGGAGGAAGGAGGAGCAGGTTCATGGAGCAGAGAGGGGGAGGCGGGGTTAGGAGGGGGTCCGGGGGGAGGAGGGGGGGGGTCTGGGGAATGCCACAAAGGAGCACAGAGGCATCACAGAATGGACGACGGCAAGGACAAGGAGCGCTTCCCACCTTCAGGTTCTCCAGGTCTTTCTCGTATTTCAGGCCGCAGGGTGGTAATGTCTCCCTGCTCCTCTCGCCGCCTCATCTCTCCTGGGTCATGACCGACAGCTGAGTGAGCAGCTCCTGGATGCGCTCCTTCAGGGTGGACGTCTGGGCCGAGCAACGGGCCGCGGCCGAGCACGGCTGCAGCAGCACCGCCTGTCCCGGACTCACCATCCCCTCTCAGCTCCTCCATCTCTCGGTTGAACCTCTCCACCTAGGTCCGTCTGCTCCGTCTCGTGCTTCTTCTTCAGGTCCTCCATGCGGCTGGTCAGAGAGTCGATCTGCTTCAGGTTGTCCTCCGTTACGGACACGCAGCGTCTCTCTCCAGCTCCTCTCCGCTTCGCGCTCGTATCCGTCTTTGACCTCCTGGAGCTCCTGGTGATGCCTGGCCACCATGTCCAGCTCCATGGACTGATCCAGAGAGGCTACGGCCTCTGCTTCCACCTGGATCTGAGGCTGAGGCCCTGCTGACGTCCTCAAAGGAGCTTCAGAAAGTTTCTTGACTCTGGAGATCTGCCAGTTTGGCCTCCAGGTCTCTGGTTTCTTCTCTCAGTTTTGGACAGTTTGGACAATCGAAGGCTCCTGACCTGAACTTCTTTCTCATACTGGACTTTGAGTCTGGTGATTACGTAAGAGACGCATGCTTCTCTAAGCGCATCTGAGAGATACTCAGAAGACGTTTTCTGCTTTTGACTGGAATCAAAACTCGCTAAGGCCAAGGACAGAGGGTCGTCATCTCTGGAAGACTTCACGCTGGAGGCGATCTGCTTCAACACCTTTGACTTCTCCTCCAAACTCTCAGTTAGCTCCTTGTAAAGCAGAGCTCTGGTTTCGCTATCGAGCCCTCTGTGCATGCTTGCTACCTTCTGGTTGTCCCGTCACTTCCCCTCGCCTCTGCCACTCCTTCCTGTGGGAGGATCCTCCTGACCAGGAGCATCAAGCGCTGCTGAGCGATCATCTGCTCTGGAACACCTGGTTTATCTGGATCCAACATCTGGCTCCAGAACTCTCCCTCCATCACCCCCGCTCACGTCCTCCTGACTCACCGCCGAGCGGCTCCTCTTTCCAAGGAGCCAGTAAAGTGCTTTGTAAACCACTGAACATATTCTCTACGTTACTATCTACCTTCGCTAACTTCTCTAAAACCCTTGTTTATCGCCTCTGACCTCATCTCGAACTCTTCTACTACTTCCTTAACGACTCCTTCCTTCTCTTCACCTTCCTCTATGCTCTCGCTGATTGACTTTTCAACACTACCCCGTCTTCATCTCCAACTTCTCTCGCAGCTTTCTTATCTCGTCCTCAGCTTCTCTCAGCTTCTGTTGGCTCCTCGCTCCTCTCAGACTCCAGGTTCTGAGCGGGTCAACTCTCTGTTCCTGGCCTCCAGCTCTGCACAGCGCTGCTCTGACAGCTGGAGCTTTGCCTCCGCCTCAGATAATTTGGCCCTGTGAGGATTCTAGCTCCTCTTGCTCAGGGCGTACCTCCGCTTCCCTCCTCGTCGGCCCCGAAAGCCCAGACCTTTCAGCGTGGCCTTCCTTCAGCTGCAGCTTCTTCTCAGTGTCCTTTAAAGTGTTGCCAAGCTCCTCCAGTGTAACCAGAGCTTCGTGAAGCCTCAGGGACTTCTCGTTCAGCTCCCTCTCGTAATACTCCCTGTCTATGGCGTTGGCCTGGTTCTCAGCCAGCTCCGCCTTCAGTCTTTTAAGCTCTTCCAGGACCAGATGATGCTGTTTGCCTCCCTGCTGACTGACGAGCTCGGCTTTTCAGCCGGTCTATTTCTCTGTCGGCCTCGGTCAGCTGGTTCATGATCTCCTGACAGCGCTGTCTCAGGGCGTCGTTCTCTCGCTCATGAAGAGCTCGACCCTCTGAGAGAGCATCCCGACGCGCCGCCTCGCTCGGCTCAGGGTGCTTCTCTCGATCTCTGACAGCGGCCCGTACGGACTCTTCAGGCTGTCAAAGCTCTGCTTCTGAACCTTCCCCCACCAGATCTTCCATGGTTAGGAGGCGATACTCATACTCTCGGATGCTCTCTCCTTGCCCTGGCTAAACTCTTCTTCAAGGTCTCGTTCTCCATCTCCTGCTGGTACTCATCTCCTGCTGGTACTTCCAGCTCTCCAGGAGCTTCTGGAGTTGACGTTTCTCCGTCGAGTCTTGGTTACAGCTGTGGGATCTCAGAAGCTTCGCCAGCTCCCTCAGGGTCAGAGGTTTATCCGTCATCAAGTCTTCCAGCTCTTGGATCGCCTCGCAGTCGTCCTGAAGCAAGAAGCTAATGTTTTTTTGGACGGGTTCGGGGGGAGGACCTTCAGGAAAATAAGGCTCCTTGATGTGAGAAAGTGAGAGGCCAAGCTGTGCCTGCATATTGCGCTTTTTCAGCTCTTGCAGCTTCAGGAGCTCTTTGGTCTCCTGGTACTTCTTTGTTAAACTCTGTGCTTGAGAACTAACCAGTTCGGGCCTCTTCGTCTGGGGCATCACATCAGCCTCCAGACCCAAAGGGTGCTCCAGCCTTGGAAAAGGGGACCAGACATTCGGTTAAACACACAACAGGGGAGACACAAAGCTTGCTAATTCATCTTCAGACTACCAAATCATTTCCCTCTAACGTCTACCCACAACACATTACAGTTAGCAGTTCCCACATGATAAAGCCCCAAATTAACCAAATTAACTGATTGAAAACAAAATTTCAGTTTAAATAAAATAATATGTTTAGGTTTTAATGATGCAAATCTGAAGCAGAGGAAAGAGATTAAATGGCCAGGGTTAGTTAATCACAGGAGATCATGCACATTAACTGGTTAAAAGTTGTTCCATGTGGTCAGTAATGCAATATTAGTTCCAGCTAGATGGTTGTACTCAGAAGATGGGAGGCATACCAGGCTCCGCAAACAGTTCCCAGGTCCAAGCTCAAGTCTCGCACCAAAGGAGGAGGCGGCGTACACTGTTACACCGACGTCTAACACTGACATTAATGTTCAGTTTCATTCTCGACACTTATTTGTACGGTTTCAAAAACAAAAAGCAAACACAGAGAGATGGTCAGGACTCACAGCAGGACCTGACCCGGAGCAAGAGCTCATCCACAGCTCAGCTGCTGTCACACCCGCTCAGCATCACACGCCGCCACAGACTAGCGCTACGCACCTCTTTGTTACAGGACGACTAACGGATGGTCTGTAGAGCAGTTAATAGAAGATGAGAATCTGACGACCATGCAGATCATTAGAAGACAAGCCAAGAGGTTGTTATTCATACACGGCTGAGCTATGAACATACGAGCTGCCTCTCAGGCCTGAGACTGAAGGGACAACGTCACTCTAAATGACGATAACAACTAAGAGCTGTCTGGAATCATTCAGAATATCTGACAATTGTTGTTTGTTTTAGGAATTAATACAAGATGAACAAAGTCATGAGTCCAAACTGCAGACGCAGGGAAACCTAACTGTTTGAATCAGCGTGATGCAGACTGACTTTTGTCTCTTTCCATGTTTACATTAACATGTATTAACATTTACATTGTCATCAGGAAGTAAGAAGCTGGAACCAGAAACGTGTTGCTGACATCAGTCTGAGTTAATAGCTAACGAGTTACTGTAACTAACTGTCTCATTTAGAGTGAACCCATCCTGTCAAAGTCACATCAGCAAACACAACAACTAGTTCACTGAACCACAATCATGTGGGCCGCCAGCACAGCCTCGGCCCCGGGCCACACACCTACGCTCAGAGGTTTGAGATCAACTAGTAGAAGCTGATGTAGGATCAAGATATCGATGTTTCGTTGACATGCAATGAACTCATGCAGAAGGCGTGGCGTCTGGAGCCATGTATCTGTTGGGGTTGTTTGCTTCCATGTCAGTTTGCTTGATGTTTTCTGACCATAAAATACAACATGCAAAGAATGTTACAAATGGAGGAGAGGACACGGCTCATGTCTGAGCAGAGACAGGACTTCCTACCAGAGTCACAGCAACAACAGGACTAATGAGGGTAATAAGACGGCAGCTGCAGGTCCGGGGCTCTGGGAGCAGCCACTCACCGGGGAGATGTAGCCTGAGCGGATGTCCTGCTCCCTGTCCAGAGCCGTCCTCAGCTGCAGCTCCAGCTCCTGCTTGTGCTTGTTGGAGTCGAGCAGCTGCTGGTGACAGCTCTCAGCTGAGCCTTCAGGTCCTCGATCTGCAGGAGCAACGAGGGTGAAGACCACAGGTCAACATCTCTCCAACACTCTCCATCCATCCATCTCATCTCGTTTCTAACACTGGACAAATCCTCAGAAATGTCTTCCAGCTGCTGTTTACAGTTTTACTGCCATCTTTAGCTTCTATGCATTTCTAGGAGGGATGCAAATGCACCTATAGCTGCTCTGAAACACAACTGTTGAATTGTCTTCCTTTTAGGAGCTGGTGAGCCCTGAATAAGCTGATAGAACTCATCACAGACAGGAATGAGGATAGAGAGCTCTGGAACATGCATAATTACACTGTCATTAACAATGTGAGTGGAGTCTCAATCACAAGACTAGAGCTGTCTCGTCTACTGCTTCAGTGTTGAAGCAGTAGTGAGGGGTTTACTGGGTACTGGTGAGGGGTTTACTGGGTACTGGTGAGGGGTTTACTGGGTACTGGTGAGGGGTTTACTGGGTACTGGTGAGGGGTTTACTGGGTACTGGCTCAGTCCCAGTCTGTGCTCTGTCCTCCAGTGCTAGCCTACCCCCTGCTTGTAGCTCTCCAGCAGCTGCTCCAGCTCTGCAGTGTCTCTGGTCTGGGAGGGCAGAGGGACCCTCCTCTCCTCCCGTATGGGCGTGCTCTCCACCTGCTGCCAGTGCTGCTCGATCACCTCCTCCACCCTCTTCCGTCTCTCCACCGTCATGGGACCCGAGGACTCAGTCTGCCCCCCCTCGTCCTCAGCCTCACAGTCCGTCCTCCCTCCTTCCTTCCAGCGGCCGGCGTCGTGCTGGTCTGCTCGGCCCGTCACAGACTCATACCTCTTCCTCCTCTCCTCCCTCCGCCGGCTGCGCTCCAGCTCCCCCAGGTCGGCCTGCAGGCTCTCGGCCTCCTGGGCTCTCTGCTGAGCCAGAGCCTGGGCGATGGGTCTGAACTCGGCCCAGTCGAAGGTCTTGGAGCGGCCTTCCCGCCGGCGCTCTCAGCGCCCGGCTCTTGATGGCGCCGGTGGAAGCTTCTCTCTCCACGGACGAGGCCTCGGAGGACGGAGAGTCCTGGGTGACGTCTGGTCGGACCAGACCCTCCAGAGGAGAGAAGGAGCCGTGGTCCTCAGTGGAGCTAGAGAGCAACGAAACGAAGGTTCATCAAGTCTGGACAGAGCGACCTCGCTCTGAGGGATGAACCATCGAGACATGTCTGTCTGATGTCATCAGAAACTACTCTGCAGTGATCGCTCTCACCTGGCCACGTCGGGGGCGGTCGAGGGTCTGACGTTCTTCATCACTGCCTGATCCAGTTCCTGCGTATGCCAGCTGTCATGGCCGACAGAGTGTGCACTCCCTCCTGGGTCTGAATGATGGAGAGCAGCCCAGTCACTCACACACTCTCAGCACAGCCGGGATTAACCACTACACAGGTGTTATTCTCTCTTTTTAAGGCCGAGGTCATAGGTCATCTGCTCGGATGATGCCACAGACGTCTGGCCTCATCAGCTTCATGGCATTTAGTTTGATATTGCCATGTTAATTATCTTACAATGAATAAAAAAAAAGGCCAAAATATCAGTAGCTTAAGGTTTTGGATCATATTGAAATGAATTTCTGAAATAAAGCACCTAATGAAATGTACCATAGTGAGAGCACAGGCTTTGATAACGCTGATAGTGCAAGCAGAGTGGCACTAACTACTCATCATACAAACATTTTCTCACTGTCAATACATAAAAGAAATTCACAAATGACTGATTCGGAGGCCTTTGTGTTCTTTCCCACTGTAAACCCTCTTACGTGTATCTGGAAGCCATAGTTGCGTTGGGCCTGGTACTCGGTGACGTTGCAGCAGGTCGACAGGTCGATCTCACCGTCCAGGTCAGAAGCCTGAGGACCAACAAGATTAGAACAGAAAATAGGACAAAGACCTCATCCACATAGACACAAAAGCCTTCAGAGGATGGAGGAACTCACCTCCTCTGCAATGGAGTCCTTGTAGTATCTCAGGCTGTGATCTGTCAGGACAAACCAGTACTTCTTCCACTGGAGGAGACAAGAAGAACAGCTTCTGAGTTTCTCACTTCTTCAGTTTCACAGATCATGGTAGAGTGACAGGATTAGAGGGAGGTCTACACTGACTGACACTCTGCATCATATCAAGACACGACATACCACCAGAGGCCATAGGACACAACAGCACTGAGTCAAAGTGAGATACCTGGCCTTGCTCGTCCAGCTTCACCATCCAACCTTTCTTGAAGTTCAGTAAGTCCGGCTGAAGGAAGAAAAAGAAGACGATGAGACACTGAAAGAGGACAGAGGGGTGAGACGTCCGACATGCAAACAGCCCCGAGAAGCTGTCAGACACAAGTAGACAAAAGCTGCGTGGTCAGAGTGGTCCGACACCACCCTCAACATCACAGCCAAACACTGGAACCAGTCTGGAGGGTCAAACCCAGGCAGGAAAACCATCAGCACTGTTGAAAACCACATGCTCAGTGAGCCAGTCAGTCTGTGGGTCAGCCAGTCTGTCTGTGGGTGGGTCAGTCAGTCTGTAGGTGGGTCAGTCTGTCTGTAGGTCAGTCTGTCTGTAGGTCAGTCTGTAGGTCAGTCTGTCTGTAGGTCAGCCAGTGGGTCAGCTGGGGCAGAAGTTGACCCTCCCCGCTGGATCTGAGGGTCAGAATCAGAGGAGAGGACAGGGATGTGGGACCAGAGGTCAGGACAACTTCTGCCAGACGAGCTGAGGACGCTCCACCTGAACAGTGCTCACAAGGTGCTGCTGCTGCTGTGACTGCACACAGTGCCCCCCCCCCCACACACACACACGCACACACACACGCACACACACACACACACACACGTGCACAGTGACCTCAGGAAGCGTGGTATTCCCTGTCACACACACACTCACACAGGATGAGAGCAAACCACACACTTCAGGGATGTAACAACAGAACGTTTACTGTTTGTTTACAATGGTGTGTGCGTGCACCTCGTGTTCTTCCCTGCTCAGTCTCAGAGCGTCGGCCTGCTGCTCGTACGCGTGTCAGAGTGGATACTCCACCGGTGGAATATCAGTCCTGACACCCGGACACACAGCAGCCAGACACTTTACCAGAGGAAACGACTGCTACCTCAACTTTCCTCTCTCATTCAAAATGAATGGGGAACGATGACACTTCCGTCTCCACCCTGCACGTGGTTGTTAGAGGGTCTGTGACCAGTGCCATGGTAAACGATGAAAAGCTAAGTGACGTTTAAAACTGTGATTCAAATCCTGTCTGTGTTGTCTGGGTTGTTTTCACAGTTTTAGATAATTTCAGGCTACATTAGTTCTGATAAGTCTTTCCTTACTGTACTTAAAGTTTATTTTCCACAGTTTACAACCACTCTTTTATACTTGACAGTACTATACATGAAACTATTGCATCTACAGTGTTCTGTTAAAGTTTTGTGTTTGGCTTCCATCTAAATATATAATAAACCTATTGAAATGTACATTTTGGTGTAATTATTTAACTTGGGTATATCACTGTCTTTTCAACATTCTGAACACATTTTAACAATACAGTGACATATCATTCTGAAGTCTTCATATTGTTACATCCCTAGCACATACAGTGCAGAGTGAGGAGTATAACCTGGACAGGAGAGGAAGAGGAGGAGGAGGAGGAGGAGGAGGAGGAGGAGGGAGGGGAGGCTGCGCTGCCCCCTGCAGCATGGAGGCCTGTCCTACAACATCCACACCGAGGCACCACAGCATCAAAGGCCAGAGAAACATTAGGAAAAACACTTTTGTTTTTTTACTGCAGCAGGCAGGAATCACACACTAATTTCACGCTGTCACGCAACCGTCTCCGAGGGAAACCGAGGGACGGGGAGAAGAAGAAAAACAGAAAGTGATGCATTTCACAGGCTGCTGTCTGGAGCCGGCGGCGGCTCGTTACCCTGCTCACTGTCTGCATACAGACAGACAGACAGAGACTCTACAGCGTCTAGCTCCTCACTAACTGGAGGACAGGGGACAGCTTAGACAAGCTGTGCACCCACTACCTCAAGATACACAGTGTCTGCAGGGATCCTTGAGATCACTTCAGGACATTGTCATACTTGTTGGACCTTTTAAAAAGCACTGACTGCAATGAGCAAGACATCTCTAACTTACTTCAGTAGTAGTCTCCAGTTTAATCTATGGAGCTCAACCATACAACAGACCTCAGATCAGCTGGGAAAAAACTAAGGGTTAGTGTGTGTGTGTGTGTGTATATTTATCTGCATATATAGTTGTATGTTATGAACGCTCCACTCTGCCCCAGTAAACCCTGGGAAAGTATTGTGCTGAGCCGAGCTGTTTAGAGGCCAAAACAAAGAGACATTTCTCAACTTTTAATTCTCTGTAACACTGTTACCAAACAGAAGGCAGCACTTCAGCCTGGACACGACAACCCACCGACCTCTCTCTCCCTCACTCCCTCCCTATCTCTCTACCTGCCTCCCTCACTCCCTCCCTCCCTCCCTCTCTCTCTCTCTCCCTCCCTCCCTCCCTCCCTCCCTCCATCCCCTCCCTCCCTCCCTCTCTACCTGCCTCCTTCTCTCTCTCCCTCCCTCCCTCCATCCCTCCCTCTCCCTATCTCTCTACCTGCCTCCCTCCCTCCCTCCCTCTCTCTCTCTCTCCCTCCCTCCCTCCATCCCTCCCTCCCTCCCTCTCTACCTGCCTCCTTCTCTCCCTCTCTCTCTACCTGCCTCCCTCTCTCCCTCCTCCCTCTCTCTCTCTCTCCCTCACTCCCTCCCTATCTCTCTACCTGCCTCCCTCACTCCCTCCCTCCCTCTCTCTCTCTCTCCCTCCCTCCCTCCATCCCTCCCTCCCTCCCTACCTGCCTCCTTCTCTCTCTCCCTCCCTCCCTCCATCCCTCCCTCTCCCTATCTCTCTACCTGCCTCCCTCACTCCCTCCCTCCCTCTCTCTCTCCCTCCCTCCCTCCATCCCTCCCTCCCTCCCTCTCTACCTCCCTCCCTCTCCCTCTCTCTCTACCTGCCTCCCTCTCTCCCTCCCTCCCTCCCTCCCTCCCCTCTACCTGCCTCCTTCTCTCTCTCCCTCCCTCCCTCCCTCTCTCTCCCTCTCTCTCTCCCTCCCTCCCTCCCTCTACCTGCCTCCTTCTCTCTCTCTCTCCCTCCCTCCCTCCCTCTCTCTCCCTCTCTCTCTCCCTCCCTCCCTCCCTCCCTCCCTCCCTCCTCCCTCCCTCCCTCCCTCCCTCTAGAGCTGAGGACCTGGCAGTGCAGCAGCTGAACCTGGATCCCGGAGCTTAACCAGAACAGACGAGGCTTTGTCTGGGAGAGCGGAGACGCGCAGGAGCACGGTGGCCTTCAGGACCTTCAACATGCACGGTTTATTTATTTATTTATTTATTTTCAGTAACTGTCAAAACAATCAGAAATGATCTGGACCCAGATCTCATCACTGCTGAACCGAGGATCTCCACTGTAACAGCCTCACGTGGCACAACAAACAGTCCAGATGTGCAGATTAGAAGAAACTGTTTTGACACAACGGCTCATTAAACTCCACATCTGATGAAAGAATGCTTTCTGCTTTTTCCTGGTTAGAGGAAGCTCTTTGTACCTTCATTTAAACGGCATCAACTACTGACTCACAGGGCGAACTAGCTCAGGTACAAATCAACAGTAATAAAATAGTATTCAGAGATATTCTGAATTAGAATACAATATACAGCTATAGTATGTATAGAGCCTGCACAGTAGAGCAAGGCGCTCTGAGGCCGTTTGGGCAGACAGATGGAGGAGGTGAGAGGAGAGGAGGCGCTCACCGTCATGACGGACTCGGTGGTCCTCCGGTCCAGGGACTTGGCTCTCCTCAGAGGAGGCAGCGTGGAGGGGAAGTCCAGACCCTGAGCCACATCATGCCTCTGCTCCTGAACACACACAAACACAGCGTCTCATTTAGCGAGCTGTGATAACAGCACCACAACATGGAATACAACAATGCTCGAGGAGGGTTTGATCTGGCCGGGCTGGAGGAGAAGCAGCCGCTCCCTCCGTGCTGATGAACGTGGCGGAGCAGGGAAGCAGTGAGAAAACAAAGGAACGCGCTGGTGACGACTCAGAGTGTTGTTTGGAAACAACCAGTAAGAAAAACAAGACAGAGTAGCCGTGCGTGCAGTCAGAGGCATACACAGCGTCTCTATCGCCTTCATCTGTATACGTATGTGTGTGTGTACGTGTGTGTGTGTGTGTGTGTGTGTGTGTGTGTGTGTGTGATCGCTTCATCTGCGTATCGCTGACAGATCTGACTGAACACAGTTTGGGTTCGGAGCTGTTCGTTCTGAGGGCCGGGCTGGGAAAGGGAAGCACAATCACCAGGGGAATCCCACCACAGAATGGAAACTGGAAATGAATACCGAGCACGCTGTGACCTCTGACCCACAACTAAAACAAAGACAGGAGAGAGAGAGAGAGAGAGAGAGAGAGAGAGAGGGAGGGAGAGAGAGAGAGAGAGAGAGGGAGGAGGGATGGAGAGGAGAGGGCGAGGGTGAAGGGAAAGATAAAGGAGGAGGAGTCGAGGCAGGAAAACACACTCCTGCTGCTGCTGCTCACATCTCTAGCACCATGTGATGCTGTTTACACACACCGGTGTTAATGAGCTCACACACACACACACACACACACACACACACACACACACACACACACACACACACACACACACACACACACACACACACACACACACACACACATACACACACACACACAGTGCTACCTCTCTGTGGAAGCGCCTGTGCTCGCTGCGGCCCCGCCGGCCTCCTCCTCCTCCGCCGCTCCTCCCTGACTCCTCCACCTCCATCTTCTCTGGATTCTCCAGCTCCAGCGCCTCCAGCTTCTCTATGACACCAGAGCGGCTGCAAAACGACACACACACACACACACACACACACACACACACACACACACACACACACACACACACACACGGTTCATTTAAATGAACAACAAAACATCCTGTATTTCTTCTAGATTACACTGAACACTCAGTCCTCTCCATGCACGGTTCAGACGAGTGAGTGGACCTGTAAGAGAACAAAATACACTGGGACCTGGAACTGTGACCTGCAGCCAGCACCAGTCTGATGTATGTATATGTGTGTGTGTGTGTGTGTGTGTGTGTGTGTGTGTGTGTGTGTGTGTGTGTGTGTGTGTGTGTGTATTAAAGGCCATGCCTACATGTGCAGTACCTGCACCAAAGACCAGTCTAAAGGTGACCCTGTGCTACTGTCATTTTGTCACTGTGTTATTGCCCAGGAAGAGAGGAGCCCACTGTGATCGACCTGCAGAATTTACTGCTGCAGAGAAATGATGGTGGGGCGACTCTACTCCAGCTGTACAGGATCTGATGGAGCTGATGATGGTGGTACACTGCTCAGCTCAGTCCAGACTGGGACACCTCCATCAGCCACTGCAGCCTACAAACAGAAGTGTCTGTTTGCCGTTAGCGGCGGCCAGGAGGGTTTAATAAGTCAACATTTTTTGGTGAATTCAGAAACGATCTCTTCCAGCTGGGTGGACATGAATGAAATAATGTCAGAATTTACGTAATGCGCCCGTTTTGGTCCAAGCTCCATTTTGTGTTAACAAAGCAATAGGTCATAAGAGGAACGCAGCCAGAGTGGTTAGGACGTGTGCTGAGCGGCAGAGGTTTTAACGGTGCCAGTCTGGCTGTGGAAGTGGAGCCCAATCAACCCGTCAGCTGTAACTTAAAGCATTCATTTCAGATGAAGCCCCTGAGGCCGGGGGGGGGGGGGTGATACGTGTTGTCCTACAGTCTGACAGATGCTGTGACGCTCTGCTCTGTCTGGCTCCTTCTGTCGCAGCCTTTTGTTCGATGGCTGAGGAGAAGGCTGCATCAGAGGAAGAGGGTGGGAGCCGCTGGGAAATATTATATTACTCTTTTGCCTAAATGTTGCCCTTATTTGGGGCTCCACAGCCAGGGCTGAGGTCCTTAAAAGGGAGCGAAGGAGAGGGGAGGAGGACGGAGGACAGGCTGAGGCCAGACGTCCACTGTGAGAGACCAGGAAGTGTCCATCAGGACTCAGTCTGAAGATGTCAGAGGAGCTCAAACACCACCAGGGCTCCAGACGCCGCTTCACAGCTGCTCATGGTGAGACAAAGTCCAGAAATGCTGGAAAAGGAGATGTACAGTTTGGAGAGTAGGTGACATTATCTGTCACCTTTGTTCAGGCTCTGGAGGAGCTTGTGAGGAAGAGGAGTACATCTGCCAACAACAGGTTAAAGAATACTGTGGTATTCCCTGTGTTTACAGTGTCATGGATGGTGAGATCATGGATGAACGTCTAAGAACCATGTTGATAATCAAACTGAGATACGCATTGACACTTTTTGTGAAAGGTTTCAAGAAATTAAGTCAAAATTCTATGATCTCAGCTCATTAATAATCAGAAATCAATGTAGTCAACATCTAATGTAGTGGAGAGACCTACCATATTATAATAAAACATTAGATTAATGAACAACCAGAACAGCAGTTGTTTCTGCTCTATCTGTGGAGTCTTTGGAATGAATCCTGTCCCTGGTCTCATGCGTCCATCACCATGTGAGACGTGTTTTATCTGGAGAAAATCGGGGGTTTTCTGCTGAACTGAGGCAGGAAATGAGAAAAGAGACGAGTGACTGGGAACGAGAAGGAACAAAGCAAAACAAGGTCAACAACCTCTCACAGACGGCTCTGACATGACAGAGAGCACTAGATGGGCTCCAGCTCCACGTCAGAGGGAGCCTGGGCTCCTCTCACAGCCTGAACTGGTTTGAGTGGACCAGTAACGTGTTTATGGGCCAGCGTACGCTCGGCCACTCCTCCCGCTTCCCTCTCCTCCTTTTCCTTTCACGCCTGCTGGGGATGGAGCGAGTGAATGGAGCAGGAAGCTGGCTGTGGGAGGAAAAAGATGACCCCCCCACCTCTCCCACTCGGCCTGTTAGAAATGTCTGCTCTATATGTGTGTGTGTGTGAGAGATCTGTGACCTCTTCACCAGTGGTACCAGATTACTGGATGGAAAGAACAGAGGCATGTGTTTATATAGTCTACGCTGACACTTTAGTTAGACTGCTGATAGAAAAAGGAGAAGAGAAAGAAAAAGAGAGGGAGAGAAAGGGAGGGAAGGAGGGAAGGAGGGAGAGACAGAGGGAGGGAGGGGCTGAGTCTTATTAAGTAACTTTTTCTTAGAAACACACATCAGAGGGAGATTCAGACTGCATCCTCATTCCCAGAATGTGTTCATTTCACCAAATACAGCCTTTTCTCCTCCCTTCCATTAAAACCATCCCAGTCGTGAGTCTCATGCACATCAAAAGCTTTGCAAGTATGTGCGTCACTCCACTGTGTGTGTGTGTGTGAGTGTGTGTGTGTGTGTGTGTGTGTGTACACATGCCTTTAAAAGGATAAGCCAGAGGCTCAAGTATTTCCAGGCCACAGCGTGTGCAGCGTGGAGCTGGATTCCAGGAGCACAGTCCACTAACCTGGTTACAGCTGGTTCATCAGGTGTAATGGGAGGCTAACTGAAGACTAATCAGCTCAAACAGAGAGGTGTCATCAGGCCAGACGTCGCTTCCTACCGTCTGACCTGAGCAGCTACTGTGGCGCTCAGCGAGACAAACACTGAGCTGCATCTGTGACACACTGGTCACATTCAGCAGTTCACAGGCTCCTCCCCTCAATCCTGAATCTCCAGACAGCTTTAAAATACATTTTTATGCTCTTGTGCTTTGTATTCTGAGTCTATGTTTTTATTGCTTTGTTTTCACGTTGTATGACTTTATGATTTATTCTCTCATTTCCACCGACTGTACTCCATGAAGCACTCAGTAAGAGGTGGCACATCTAAATAATTGATCTTCTTATTATTGTTTTAGTTTGATGCTGCTCTCCAATAAAGAAACTAAACAGGGCGCAGGGGTAATTATGATGGTCTGGCAACACAGCTGTGCTGTGGTGCTGCAGCCTTACGGAGAATATTACACAAGAAATGTGAAAAATTGACCTGAACACTGACTACAGACTACAGTAAAGTTTTTGAAGCTTTTCACAAATTACTTCATAAAAAGTGTGAGAAGTCTCAGTAGAGAAAGTAAAGATTGAGCTTGAGCTGCAAGTTCTGATACAGAGTTTAGCTGGATGCCCTCAGTAGTAATACAGCTGTTATTACTGCTGTTACTACTGCTGTTATTACAGCTGTTACTACTGCTGTTATTACTGCTGTTATTACAGCTGTTATTACTGCTGTTATTACTGCTGTTATTACTGCTGTTATTACTGCTGTTATTACTGCTGTTACTACAGCTGTTACTACAGCTGTTATTACTGCTGTTACTACAGCTGTTATTACTGCTGTTATTACAGCTGTTATTACAGCTGTTACTACTGCTGTTATTACTGCTGTTATTACTGCTGTTATTACTATTACTGTTATGGTCAAAAAGCAGAGGAATTAAAAGAAAGGTGAGTGAAAGGTGAGTGAAAGGTGAGTGTTCTGCACTGTTTGACTATAAATACTGAGCTGTTCAGTGACAGTTTTGTCTCTGGTAGAACCTGTCATAACTGATCAGAACTGATTGACAGGTGGAGCAGTGATGGACAGGCTCTGACCTCCGGTCCGGGCTGAGGACGGCCTCCCTCTCCTGCCGCTCGGGGCTCCTGAAGCGGCTCCTCTTCTCCGCCTTGCGGGCCTCGGCCTCCAGCCTCCGGGAGCGCGTGGCGTCGTGGTGGCTGTAGGCGTGGCCTGGCCTCTGATTGGCCGGGTGGCTGTCGGTGCTGGTGACCGTGCTGCCGCTGGCGTCCGAGTCCAGCGAGCTGACCGAGCCGCTGATGTGGGAGCCGTTGGACAGCAGGGAGCTGCCGGAGGGGAAGGGGTCCGAGGGGGCCGGAGACAGGCAGCGGGGGACTCCGCCCAGGCTGGAGCAGGAGCCGGTGGGGGACAGCAGGTCACCGGGGGGCTGGGGGGCGGAGCCATGCAGCACCGGGACGCCTCGGTCCACCTCGTCACCGTTCACTGAGCCGGCATCAGAACCCTGAGCCACAGACCCACAGTCACCTGGACCAGAGCCGAGACAGGACCGAGTGAACCCCGGAGGAATGGAAACACATTCTAACACGCGCACACACACACACACACGCACGCACGCACGCACGCACGCACGCACGCACGCACGCACGCACGCACGCACGCACGCACGCACGCACACACACACACACACACACACACGCGCGCTTCAGACTGCTCTGGAGTCATGGATCATATTTTTACTGGGGACTAATCCACATGTTTTTCAGGGGTGATTTCATGTGCTCATACGTTCTGTTAATGTTGTTTGCTGTTAAGTGTCTTGAGATCGTCAAGAGCTGACACTTCAAATAGATCGTCAAGAGCTGACACTTCAAATAAAATGCAGAATATCAGACAACTCTTTGTGTACTTTTTACCTCCATCTCTAGAGAACAGCTGCCTCCCTTCAGCAAACATCTGTTCTGAGTGCAGCTAGTTCTACCTCCTCACCTGTGGAGGGCAGCGGTGATCCTGGAGGCAGGTCGGCAGCCGTCCACACTGCAGCCCCCTCCGCCTCTCTCTGGTTCAGCTCCTCCTGCCAGATGATGGAGCTGGAGTCTGGAACCTTCTCCGCCTCAGGAATCCCCGAGCCCGTCACTGCCACCTTGGCTGGTCCCGGCTCCTGGACACAGACACGTCAGAACCAAACCAAACCAAACAAGCAAAGCTGGGACGCTGAGGGGAGGAGTGTCTACCTGGGAGGTCGTAGGCTCCACTTTACGCTTCTTCTTCTGGTTCTGTTTGTTGGTGCGTGGGTACACCACCAGCTGTTCACTCCACCTGCAGACAGACAGGCAGACAGACAGGCAGACAGACAGATGTGTGTTTAGATATATGCATGTGCAGATCTGCGGCCTGACGTGAGACCACATACCCATTGATGATCTCCTTGTTCTCCCCCCGGATGAAGTACTCCTGCTCCGGGGTGACGATGCACAGCGAGTTCTTCTGGCCCGTCTTGGGCTCGGCGTCGATGACGTCCGTACACAGGTTCATGTTGACGGTGCCCTGGGGCAGCGTGCTGGGCTGGAGGAGACACCAGAAACCTCAGGATCAGAGATGTGTTGTGTGAACATGCCTGTAACTGTGGCTGCCACGCTCCTCAGCTGCCCACTCCAAACTGGAAACAAAGTGAAGAAGCTGGTCGCTAGGAGGTGGAAACACCTCGTCACCTTCTCACTGCTCTTGATATGACTTGGAGTCATCCTCTGCACAGGTAAGGGGAACTCATGACTCACAGGCTGCACTGTGGGCGTGGGCAGCTGAGAAACTAAAGGAGCAAATGAAGGTATTTAACCTGCTGGCAGCAAAACCAATCCGAGAAAAGTTGTTGAGTTTCTGTTTGTTTGGGCTGAAACTGGTTTCCAGTTCTCTTTTCTTCACTTTCCTTTCTTGACTAACACAAAAGAATACAAGCAGATGATTTTTGAAAAACATGTGGATGAAGAAGGTATGTGAGTGTGTATGTATGCAAGTAGATACTTGAACAAATCAAAACATGCACACGTGCATGTACATACTTAAAATATGGCTGGATACTGCATATATGTAAAATCCTGTATTTCTATTAATTCTATAAGTCGAGCACAATACAGGCAAACAATACATTTTAGTTGAACACAATTATTTATAAGCTTATATGAACAGAAGCAAAATGGCTGGATTTTGAGTGGGTGGGAATAGTTTATACGTCCTTTCCATTTCTTCACTTCTTTTCTATATATATATATATATATATATATATATATATATATATATATATTTAAGTAATATGTGTATAGTCTGTCTCTATTTCTGCGTGTGCAGTTGTATTGTTTGGGTGATGTGTTCTGAACTGGGAACTGAAACAGACAATTTAATGTAATTCAACGACACCAGAAAAGTGCACGCCATGCAGAAATTCATCGTCAGAAATGAAAGAAAACAAGGAAAATGTGGAAAACATTTCAGCGGGGGATGATTGAGTCACTGGTTTGTTTCCATGCGTGACCATCTACTGGATCGTCTCCACGCAAGCAGACGCTCCATTAGAATTCAGAGAGCTCAAACAAAATTAAGATCTCAGGACTTGGCTGGGCAGGTTTCACACCCAGCCCCCCCCCCCCCCCTTCTCCCCCCCCCCCCCCCCCCAGCTGCTCTGCCCGTACTGTATGGGGGCTCCTGCCGTCGACACGGCGTCTCCATGGCGACGAGGAAATCCTTTCAGCTGCTGCAGGCAGCCAGAGGAAGGAGGGGATGACAGCAGTGGGATGCAGGACTAAAGCTGCTTTGTGTGTGAGATCAGTGAAGAAAGTGGAGCCGTGTCTGCTTTGTGCTGCGCTGCCACACGCAGGAGCTCCACACCGTCCTCCAAGAAACTACACACACACACACACAGTGCGAACTGTGAGCGGCGACGGCCAGCACAGCCGTTGAATCTGATAACGTATTGTGTCGTTAGCGTGGGACGAGAGGAGAGAATCCCCTGGACTTCCTCTGCTGCGCTCCGTTATCAGGCTCTGCTTGGGGCTGCGCTCCCTCACAGATGTAAAACAGGTGCTGGCTCTCTTTCCAGCTCCTTTTAAGGCCACTGAACACAGATCCAGCTTTATTAAGATCTGCCTGTAAACCCCCGGGGGCTGCCAAATATGGCAATTACAGCGCGTTGCACATTAGAAGTCAGACGCTGTGGAAGAATTTCCTCCACTAGGGAGAAACCAGCGAGAGAGACTGGGACTGAGGGGAACCCTGCAGCCCGGGGAGACACAGAGTCACGTCAGCATCCCAGTGATTATCTGTCATATGAGGACAGTAAAAAAAACTGTGTGTATGGGAATAATAGAGATATGTTTCCTGGAACGATTCCTTGACTTCAATGATAATAATGCTGACGTGTTTCGTTTCTGTTAGTCACAATCTTTTGCTGGATTGGGGAGAGTTTCTCCAAGCAAAACTGAAGAACTTGGTCAGAAAAAAGGAAGTAGAAAACAATGACAAGATCATTATACCGTCCTCAGACCCAAAGAACAACATCTACGCTTCTTTAAGGGTCCATTACATAGGCTTTAGTGGCCTGGATAACACTGAGTGCAACTCTCTGGACTTGTAAGACATGTTAAAAGTCATCTTAAAAGCCTCTTATTATCTTCTGACAATAAACAGACACTTGACCATCCATTGATGCCACTAGCTTTTAAAAGCACAGTTTGGAAAAAGGTGAATCAAGCAAACCAAATGAATAATTTAAAGATCAGTCAAAGATAAGTTTTTGACTTTGTAAATTCACAGTGCTCATTGTCAGGCAGTATGTATCCATGCTCCAGAGATGTGTCATTTATCTGTTCATTCATTTATATAAATCCTACATTCTGGACTTCATATATGAACTGTGATAATAAACAGTGGTTGTAGACATTGCTGAAACACAGCATTACATTTCTATTGGTTCCTCAAGAGCTCAGCTGCAGAAAGTCAGAACAGGCCACGACTTCAACTACATCATCGTTTGTCAAACCTTAAAGAAATGCATTAGAACTAGTGGACTAGAGTGAACAGTCAGTGGAGGGGGGTGTGGGGGGGGTTCTGGGGGGGCGGAGCCTGGAGTCCAGCTGATGCTGGTCCCACTGCTGCGGGTAGAAACGGTTGCCGTGACAACCGTCCTCAGCTGCTGGCACCAAAACAAAGGGGACAGATCTGCCAAGGTTACTATTCAAACGCAAATGAATTGTGGTGGATTTTTGATTTATACACGATTGGGTCAATTCCACATCCTCCAATTGTCTTGGCCTCCCACGGGGGCGCTCGTTATTTTTAGCTCCTCGATGGGATATTATTAAAACCCGACAACTTTCTCACAGGCTTCTCCCGAGACGTCCCACATGACAGAGAGAGCGTGATGAAAACACAAAAAACCCCAAACAGTGACTTCAACACGCCTGCTGTTGCTGGACCGTACGAAAATCCTTGTTTCTTTACTGCGGTTGGTGCTGATGGTAAACATTCCCAAGACAAACTGCAAAACTAGCGTCAGAGCAACAGAGCCAGCGTTAGGATGAAGTGGAGTACACCCACTCCATAAATAATAATAATCCATCCTCCAGGAGGCTTTCTCCGGCCGGGCCAGAGGCAGGCGGTGCCTCAGCAGGATGTGCTCAGCACGGCCAGGCAGCCAGCACACTGGCTCACCGACAGACACACGGTCACTTCTGATAAATAGGATGGAGGATGGGAGCTGGAAACAACGTGGATGCCTCCCACTGCTTGTTCTCATGGCCGTTGACCTTTTGACCCTGAAGCTTCAGGGTGGCCTCACTGTATTTCCACCATTTCCAGTTAGAAAAAAAAAAGTTTTTCCATGACAGTCTGTCTCCTCTTCAGTCTGTTCAGAGTCTCACTTTAGATGTGATGTTCTGTGAAGGCAGACCTAGAGCTGGCTGTGATAAACAACAACAGGCCCAAAAACATCGTCATGTCCTCATTCACATATTAAGTGTGGATATCTACATACAGATAAAAGACAGAGACAGAATGAGATGAGAATGAGACTCAAATCATACCTGTATACCTGAGAGAAATGAGAGCACACAGCTGCGAGTTTCTGGTAAAATGTCACTGTTAAGCATGTTAACTCACACTGAGTTCACTGAAATCACATAAAGCTATGCTACCTTAAGTCATCTAAAGTCTCGCTGTGCTACCTTAAGTCATCTAAAGTCTCGCTGTGCTACCTTAAGTCATCTAAAGTCTCGCTGTGCTACCTTAAGTCATCTAAAGTCAGGCTCAGTGTCATGATGAGTGGCAGGCGAGGCAGCCAATCTGACCAACAGAGTAGTGAAACAGCATTTGAGGCATCTCTGATGGAACCAAAGTTCCATAGCTTCAACGTGAACACCAGAGAACAAGGAGCAGCATCCATTCAATGAGTTCCAGGTCCCTCTAAAGGCCGCAGCGTGCTGGAGGGGCCGAGGCCTTCCAGCAGCAGCCTCAGCATGGCTGGGTGCTGGCTGTGGCAGGCCGCGGGAGGAATGTCTGGGTCTGGGGCATATCTGACGCTTCCTCTGTGGTTTTTAGGGGTTACAGCTCCTTTTTTCTCCTGCTCTCTATCGTCCCGGGGCTGCACGCTCACTGCAGTTCACCAAATAAGGGCATAAGGGAGGAGGAATGCTGCTGTGAGATGGGAGAGCATCTTTCCCTCTGCTCGTGGAGAAAATAGTTCAGCTCTCCAAAAGAGACGATGCTGCTTGAGATAGCTGCACCCTCCTGTCTGCTGGCCGGGAAACGGAGAGTGATGTCACTGCTACTGGAGCATGTTTCTTAAATGAGATAATGGATGAGGACTAAAGGGTCTGATCCTTCTTCTGCATAGTACTCGGTCATGAAGTGTCTCCTGGTGTTTAGTCTGATCCTGGACAGACAACGCATTGACCATGCACCAATCCAACGCTACACATTTCAAAAGAAGCTGAAAGTACTTATTCCCCATTCAATATGTTTATCGTTGGTCTCTCTGTTCTCTGAGAGTTCAGCTCAGTGTGAAATTGTCTGTGTGCCCATCTCACCTCATAAATATCTGAAGACGACAGGATGGATAAGGATCTGAAGGAAAAATACCACAAATAACTGGAGCTCCTAATAGGTTTTAAGACAGAGTCAAATTTTTGAGAGCAGTCGGATTCTCGACATGCTTACCGCCACGTCTGAACAATCGGTTCTTGGCGAATGAACGCAGACAGAAATAATCACAACACATGGTGCACCAAAACTCATAATATCTCTGCCCAAGCTGCTAGAAGTCTGAACATTCTCCTTCTGTCTTTTCTGACACTGGACTGGACTTCTTGAGCTCAAATTCTCCCTTAAATATGTCAGAAATGCAGCACAGAAGTGTTCAGTAGAACTGTCCAGAATATTCCTATAAACTACAGACACTTTCCCATCACACCTCTACAAGAGTTCACCTCCACAGCAGGAACGTCCTGCAGGACACAGAGCAGCTACTCAACCCAGGCGACTAACTGACTAACAGGTAACTAACCGGTGCATGTAAATGAGTTAGTCCTGACTAATAGTGGACCAGTCCAACAGAGCCAGCTGCAGATGAAGAAACTACAGGAGAACCTGGCACAAAGTTCCCACTGACATCCATCTGTGGAGAGACAGGGTGCTGGAGATGACTCAGCTGAAGGAGCTAAATATTTAGAAACACATGGACAGGAGGAACTGGACAGGCTGCACATGAACCTGCTGAGATGATGCACATCCCCTTGATGCTCATGCACACAGTCGTCTCTTTGCTGCGATGACTAAAGATCATGATTTCATAAGACCGTCGCGTCTTCGTGGGCACTTAGGAACATCAAAGACACAAAGTACGTTCCCCAGAGCAGCTGAAAAGATTCCCGAAAACACAGTTCTGGAATGAGTTGGCTCTGGCACACCTGTGGTGTGAAAACACACACACACACACACACACACACACACACACACACACACACACACACACACACACACACACACACACACACACACACACACACACACACACACACACACACACACACACACACACACACACACACACACACACACACACACACACACACACACACACACACACACACACACACAGGAACTGTGGAAAGTGAAGGTGCCTTAAGCTAAACTCGACTGTAACATGTTGAACGTGGCTCCTAGCTTTGGAACTAGGAGTTCCTCTCTCACTCTGGAAGTAGAGCGGGAACTATTCCTCCAAAGCTGCTGCTACAAGCAGTTCAAGCTGGAGTTCACAGCCTGCTTGAAGTTAAAGACGTTAAAGAGGACATCTAATGGAGGTAAGCCACTTAGGAGCAGCACAGATCCCTCTCTCATTCTCCGTCCCTATCCACATTCACAGAACATGGAAAGTGTGGAAAAGAGGCAAAATAATAAAGCAAAGTGAAGTGATTTTATTTTTCTCAGATTTTCTACTTCTACAGCTAACAAGATCAGCAATTATCCAACTATGCTAAAATTAGGAAATTCCAGGGAATTGCTTTAGTTTCAGTCAGCAGAAGGCAGAGCGAGTCCTGCTGAACCCTGCTCTGGTATCTCAGTACGGCCCCTCACTATCCAACACACTGAGTAATGCATGCTAATGTCTGAGCTGGACCACAAACAACTGCTACTGTTGATGAAAGACAATATGAGTGGAGCTAATGTCATTAAATAGTCATAAGACTAGGGAGAGGAAGAGGATGGGGGCGGGGGCGGTTCCTTAAACTCTGCCTCCACCACACAAGAGGAACAATATGAGCGCAGACTGCAGCCCTGACCCCGGGCCGATCACAGATGATCTGGATGAGACCAGAGTTTCAGGAGTTTCAACGTGTTGTTATCAGCTGCACAGAGTTCCTATCCTCTGGGTCCGGAGCACAAAGCAGCCATTTCCCTGACCCACTTTTCCTGCCTTGTGGAGCACATGAAAAGGCGAGAAGACAATGAAGCAGACGGTTTTGGAATCGCTGTTACAATGAGAGGAAAACACAACCAGTGCGACTCGCATGGGTGTCACTGGAAACGTCTGGCGGTGGAAAGGCGCAGTGGCCCCGGAGCTCGCAGGTTTCCTCTCATTGTCATCGGTCAACACAAACAGATTCACCCAGCGCAGCTTCAAGCAGGTGGCTCCGCCGGGCCGTCACCCAGCCCGGCCCTGCCCGGGACACACCTGCTCCCCCTCTCCAAACTGTTCCATATAAACCAGGGCGAGAGGGAAAATCTATTAAATCCCTGCTGGACTTTACAGCCTGAGTGGAAGAAGCTCAGACGTGACATTTCAACATTGTGGTTTTAGGTTTTCACGCGTGTTACCAGTAAATGTCAGCGAGCCTCTGACTGGGCAGGCTGGCTGCTGGTGTGTGACCACCAGTGTTTACACACAAGCACTCTAATCTCCAGCCTGATCAGCCAGTATGGGTTTGGTCACCTGTGTCACATTCCCCAGTTCCCGACAGGGAAGCACCGCAAACACAGCACGGCTTAGAGCAGAATCCAAGGAGCAGCTTCCCAGCCTCGCTTCACTTCTTACACTGCCTCCTCGTAACAACGCTTTCCCAAGCTATTTAATCCAGCAATGAATACGTGAAATTATGGAAGAAAATCCTCTCCTCACCCCAGAGGTCTTATTATAAAGCTCTGGTCTGGTTAAACATCTGCATTGACTCATGGATAGAGAGAGCGTTTTCCAGCACTTTTTACTCTTTCCTCTCATTTCCAAAGATTGGAAAATTGGTCACTCATCTTCCTGGTTGTCCAGGGTGTGTGTGCGTGTGTGAGCGTATGTGTGTGTGTGTGTGTGTGTGTGTGTCTAACTTAATGCCTGTGATGATGCAGTAGAAGCTGTTACAGCTTGGGAGATGCTAAATTGGATGATCTGCAGGCTGCAGATGTGTTTCCACCGGGTTCACGCTCTCTGGCTGAAGGACTCGGATGCCTAACGAGCAGCTTCCACGCAACAAGAGACTCTTGTTGTCTATGTCGCGTAGAGAGCGAGCTGATGGCCACAAAGCTAAAGCAGCAGTGAGAAGAGAGGTGTAAAACTGCCCCCTGGTATCACGATATCAACCTCTGGATATGAGAATCGAACTGGAGTGAGAGTCTGGCTGATCTGGAAAGAGTTAACAACGTGCATGTTCCTTCTCTCCAAGAACAAAAGCCTGCTTTGATATGTGAGCATGCTGGTGAGTGTGCAGGACTGCTCCAGGCTCTTGGCCAGAGGTTTCAGGTCCTGAGGAGTAAACAACAGCAGAGCTTTTAGACTGTGGGACCTGCTGCTGCGTCTGACCTACTAACAGTTGTTTGCTACACTCCTCTGCAGACGCCAGACCAGGCACCAGCAGCATCGTCCTACCACGTTCTCCTCTGCGGGTTCCCACAACGTTCCTGAGCCGACCTGGGCTGAGACCTGATGGGATCCTGAACGGCGCTTTTCATTGAATTTTCCTCCTGAATCCCGGGGACACAGGCGCACTTGTGCGAGCTGATTTCATGCTCACACATGACAAAAATGTGATGAGATTTGAGGGACATAACAAGTGTCACAAACAAACCATAAAGAGCCCAGATCAGCTGCTTATTCCATTCAAGCCAAAACCAGATTAAAAACTGGGTGTAAAAGCTGCCATCGCACGTAGGGACTCTCGTCACTTTCACGTCATCCAGGACAGTGTCTCTGATTGACAGTTTGTGGTTGTCCTGAGAAATGTGCACAATGTGCCAGAGAAGGAAGCCTAGTAAACATGGGTGTGAATAACACAAGTCTCCCAATAAACCCTCGCCGCCATGTTTAGTGGAGCAGCAGATGTATTCAACACGACTGCCGGGTCTAGAGCTCGTAGGCAGACCAGAGTTTGCCTCTTCTATCCGATGGAACCTTCCAGGAAAATGACCTCGGACACGTGCTCTCAACGGAGCAGTGTGTGTGTTAGGGGCAGATGGATCCAGGTGTGTCCGGTTGCAGTTTTTGGAGGTTTCACACGGACAAGACGCTTCACTCACCGACTCGTCCAGGGCGAAACGTAAGCAGCCGTGTTCGTACAGCACAAAGAACCTCCGCTGCCATTTCTGTCAGAACACACACACACACACACACACACACACACACACACACACACACACACACACACACACACACACACACACGGTTAGGACACACACACATCCTGACAGCAAACCAACACTGGTGTCAGGGGTGTGGAAGAAGAGTGAGTGCTCTTACCCGGGATCTCTGCATCGGATTGTCAAAGTCGGTTCCCTCGGGGGCCAAGCACAGCCATCCACCATAAATAGGTTTAGCCTGTAAAAAAAGAGAGGGGGGGGGGGTTAAAAAGAGAGCAATTTAGGTAATCATTAAAACTGGAGGGGGAGGGAAGAATGGAGAGAGATGTTGTAAATAAGAGAGAGAGAGAGAGAGAGAGAGACAGAGACAGAGACAGAGACAGAGAGAGAGAGAGAGAGTGACAGAGAGAGAGAGAGAGAGAGAGAGAGTGACAGAGAGAGAGAGAGAGAGAGACAGAGAGAGAGAGAGAGAGAGTGACAGAGAGACAGAGACAGAGAGAGAGAGAGAGAGTGACAGAGAGACAGAGATGCCCTTCGGGGTCCAGATGTTGACTGTTCTCATGGTGCATTGTGCAGCTTCACAGCAGCCAGCTGCTGGAAGGCCTTCTGCTGTAAACCAGTGGGTGGTGACATGATATTTTATTATTTTTTTACATTTCTTTTCTTTACATGCTTGGCCATTGGTACATCTAGAGTTACAGTGCTACTCATCAGCCAATCATCTCTTTTAATCCTGAATAGCAGAGCCCAGAGTCTCTGTGCTCCAGCCTTTCTACGTGACAGTTTTCAGGTGTTCTGCTCCAGCTCCACAGAACAAGCTGCAGTCAAACTGTGATCACTCCCACTGTTTCACACCTCGTGAGTGTCGAGGTTTCATTTGATCTCTACTTGATGTTGTAGACTCAGTTGTTTATTTGTATCTTAGGTCTGTGTCGTTTAATGGGATACGGTGCTGAAACTGTTAAAAGATCTTTGATCTCAATTGGACAAACCTGGTTAAATCAAGGTTCATTAAATGATGCCTGATAGCTCTAAAAAAAGACAAAACTGACTTGTCAAAAAAGCAAAAAGCACTCCGGAATAGGGCTAAAGCTAATGCTAGCACTGAAGCTAATGCTATCAAGGACAAGTCTTTCTATTGAAGCAACTGAGGCTCTGAGTTTCTGCTGACGGAGTGGAACAATAATAAAAACTGATTTTGAGTCATAATTGTCCCATTTTGTGTCTTGACACTACAACAGAATAGAGACAGAACATTACGTTCTTATTGGCAAAACACAAAGTACTGTTTGGTCCTTCTAGAAGTCGTAACATAAATCCAAAACAGAATCCACACACCAACCATTTACAGATACGTACACAGCTTGGCCACTTCTGCTGGGGTATTCTGATGAAACAGAGGTGGAGCTGTGTTTCACTACGTCTCTCTTTACCTCAGCTGTGTAACAGCTACTGACAACACGTCCCGGTGACGGTTCTGAGGAGCAGCAGGTTAGAGAGCGGTGACCAGTCCTAACTAGTCCGAAGAATCAAGACAATGAAAACTACCCAGCACATGTGAGTGGAAACATGAACGCTGCTGCTCTTTGCTCTCCATTAACAGTCTCTGCTCAAGTGTTAACCATTAGCTCTCATACCAGCAGTCCCACCTCCTCCTGCTCCTCCTCCTGCTCCTCCACCTCCTCCTCCTCCTGAGCGGTTTCTGCTGGGAGCGAGCCTCTGATTATGTGCCTGCTCTGCTCTCGAGCTGCTCTGGCTGCTCCGTGCTGCTGCACGCCTGCCATAAACCTCTATACGTGCCTGCTGGAGCCTGCTCAGACCTGCCTACCGACCGAGGCAGGTTTGATGAGTTCAAACCATTAAAGAAAAGGTTATTCTGGCCTAGACGGCACGTCGTGACCCAGATAAATCAAAACCTGTCTGGTAATTATTATGCACAAGCTGACAAGCAGAACTGAACTCTGCTTCAGCTGTTTCAGAAGTAACAGACAACATCCAAACCAGCACGGATGAGCTAGAAAAGTTTAGAGCTGCAATAAACAATGTGTTTGTATTCAACTACTCAGTTAGTCGTGTGGTTTAAAACAATGTTGATTATCTTATTAGTCACTTAAGTAACTCGCTGTTGCCGCTCTTGTTTTGTTTAAAAAATAATTCAAAAACAGTGAAAATGTTTCATAAAAGGCCAGGAAAAGGTCCTCACCTCAATGATACTCAGACTTCTGTCTTTTTAGACAAATAAACCAGAAAACACTCACATTTAAACGACTGAGATCAGAGAATTTTGACTTAATTTCAGAAAATATTTCTCTGCTTACAGCTTAAAACAGTTGTCAATCATTCTGTTTGTTCTATTTCAATAGATCAGTAGGTGCAGCTCTAGAAAAGTTGACTCATGTCTTGAGGTACAGGGTTTATGTTTTTGCACTGTCCAGTATGAGGACATGACAGCGTGCGTATCTGATTCGCCAACAGAGAGCATTCCTGGATAATGTAGCAGAGCGCTGTGGAAACAGCTGAGTAAGGCTCCCCGCGCTGCCGGCCCGGCCAGCAGAATGCAGCGGTCTCGCTGAGAGGGAAGGAGGATGGAGCACAGCCGCTGCTCCTCCTCAGACAAACACAACAATAGAGGAGGTCGCTGGAGGAGACGCGCCTCCACGTCCGGCCTCTCCAGGAGGTCAGAGCCGCTCAGAGACCACACCGAGCATCAGCATCATCATGATCGCTCCGGGTTAGCTTTCATACGCTCCTTCCTGGACGTCATTCAAATGACAGAAACAGTCGTGTCACGGAAACACACACACACACACACACACACACACACACACACACACACACACACAAAGCTGGACTTGCCTCTCTTTCTCTCTTCTGTACACCTGGCAAATACCTACTAGCAGTGGGTGTGAATGTCAGATGGGAAGACTCCAAAAAGTCCAACTGTGTTAGTGATGCTGTCTGAACATCCACCAGGCACTTTATTAACTCTGATTAACTCTGATCAAGCAGGAGGATTCACCATGAACACGGGCTGGATGTACCAGCACAAACAACAACAATCTACAAACAAAACAAGTCACATGACTTGCTCCTCTTCTCTGGAGACTTCTGCAGTTCCATAAAAGTTTGATCACAGCTAATGAAGCCAAAGCTTCGACAAACCTCTAGAGCTGCAACAACTAATCAATAACCGACAACCATTTAATGACTGATCAGTCGATTTAAGCCTCTTAAATGTGAGTGTTTTCTAGTTTATTTCATCCAAAAGGAGAAAATTCATCGCCATTGAGGTGAGGACCAAACACAGGACATTCAAAGACCTAATCTTCCTGACCTGAACCTAGACCTAAACTTCTTAACCATTTTCACGGTTTTTCCATCATTTCTTAACCAAACAACTAATTCATTAATCGAGGAATTAATCTTCAGATGAATCAACTACAAAATCATTGTTTGCTGCAGCCATAATTGGAAGCAACTACAACACGAAACCAGAACAGAAAAAGAGTGGAAAACAAACCAAAAGTGTGAGCAAATGCTCTCCAACTTGTTTTATTAGCTTGGACTGGTCTAACGGCGCAGTAACTCAGGTTTATTCGAGCAGGGGCGTTGTTGTCACTGACCAGGATGTGTGTGTGTGTGTGTGTGTGTGTGTGTGTGTGTGTGTGTGTGTGTGTGTGTGTGTGTGTGTGTGTGTGTGTGTGTGTGTGTGTGTGTGTGTGAGAGAGAGAGGAGAGAGAGAAAGAGAGAAGGGTGTGACACCAGGCAACCCATGTGAAAGTCATTCCATTATCACAGCAGTGATCCTCCACACTAACGCCCTCACAGAAACACTACGTGGAGCTGGAGCTGAGCCACAGATATGAACTAATCTCCATTTGGCATCGAGTGGCGGCGTCTGTCCTTGAGTGATGAAAACAAACCTGAGAGCAGCCTGCAGTCAGAAACTGTGGTGGAACATTTGGTACGTGTTAAAGCTGCATCATTACAACCTCTCACGGTGGGACGTCGAGGAGCAATCGCACTGATTTCCCAACCACACACTTCCTCTGACTCCTGCTGCCTCTCCTCACAACAGACCCAGAACCAAACAGCACTTTATGTTACGGGTCCAAACACATCACCAGGAAACTTAGACAGATACTGAGCGCGACCCTGCCTCGGCTCAGTAGGTGAGGACATGGAGGACAGGACCGAGAGTCTGCAGCAGTTTGGTTTTCAGTCTGTGGGACATGTCTCCGCTCCCGGTTCCTCCTCTGATTCTAGAACCAACATATCGGGCTGGATGTGGAAGTATCGCTCCATAGCTGCAGCTAGCACTTAGTGAAGGAACAAGAATAGTCATGCAAAGTCACATGAAGTCATGTGAAGTCACATTCAGTCACTCTGATCATTTTTGGTCACTGGTCAATCAACAAGCTCAGTCTAGTAAAGTCACATGACCTAAAATCACGATAAATCATCTTAAGTCATGTTTTGTGCTCACATGGTCATTCATGTGAGCTACAGCCAGTCAGTATCAAACCTTTGTGGGTGCCAGATAAGAACGAAAGGGTGCCAGACTTGAGCTGACTGTAACCTAGCATCTGAGACGCTTCCATTGAAACCACTGTCCCATAGCTTCTATGTGAACACCGGGGAAAACACTGCCCTACGTGTCCCATCACATCCTGTCCTCTCTCCGTCCCTCCTCCCACATCCCAGTAACCCTGAGAGGGTCTGCATCCTCCATCACTGCCCTGGCGCCCACCTCCCTCCCCCTCCTTTCCCTGGATAGCATGATCACTCTCCAACAGGGACGGAGGGAGGGAGAGAAGGAGGGAGGGAGGGAGCGAGGGTCTGGCCAAGCCTGACCAACATCTCTGCTCTCTGGAGACAAACAATTCATGTGACTGGGAGAAAAACCGTGACAACAGCCTTGGATGTGGTGGGGAAATAAAACTCCTCTTGGAGCAGAGTGACTGAAATCAAAGGAGGCTGTGAGGCCACGGCGGCGCAGCAGCTCCAGCCCCTCCCCCCGGCCCACCTTTTATTCTAGCAGCGTTGAACAAAGACATTGTTTATATTGGATACTGTCCTTCCGACAGTCAGCCCCTCTCTTTCCCTTCTGCAGAACTTTTCCGTGTGTGTCCTATCTGTTTCAAAGCTGCATTCTCTCTCTCTCCCCGTTCAAGCTCGGGAATAACTTGCATTTAATTTGGGGCTCAAATTCGCTTAGCTAAATCACCTCTTCATGGCCTTTTAACTGCATTACCCCGGAGCCTGGAGGTTATTGGGTTTGTCTCCTGAATCAGTTTCTGAACACTTAGGAACATTTTTTACAGAGCCCAGCCTTCACCTTGGGCTTCACACGGTTTATGTGCCATTATATAACGGCAGGCTCAGCTTTGGGGCCCACTAACGTCCAGTAACTGGCTTCAGAAGTGTCCAGACAGAAATCCTGACCAAACCTGCTTGTGTGACTCTTTGGATAAGTGACTGACTTGACATTTGATGGCACCTCATCCTCCTCCAGGACCGGGGCAGTAAAGCTGCTCCGTTTCCGGGTCCAGGTCACAGTGAGATTAAAAGGAAGTGATGTAACCATAAGCTGTGAATCTGGACTCTCACATGTGTAGGTTCTAGACAGAAAACAAGTGTGTGTGTGTGTGTGTGCCCCCACAGACACACTCACACACATGCTCTCAGAGGGGAGGAAAAAAAGAGAAGGATGCTGACGTTGCTGTTTGGCTTTTAAGCATCTGGGCCTCATGTCTGGGATCAATTACAGGATACAACAGAGACTAAACTAATGATTCGAGCCAGAGAAACAAGGAAAAACACGCTCCAGAACCTCCACAGCTGAGAGGACCTTCACTCCAACGTCGTCCCTGTTTCTAACATGGCTTCTGCGTGGAGCTGGTGGTCTCTGGTCCTAACAGGGCAATAATCGCAAACACACTAGCTACTGTGTCTAAAAGCAGCTGAAGGTCAGACTTATCAATCAGTGACCAGGAGAACAGGGCCCGCACAGCTACAACAGGACATGCACAGGAATCCACTTTCACTAATGTGATTCAATCAAACATGGACGTGGGGGGACGAAGAAGAAACCATCCCGTGTTCCTCCTGAAACAAACATACCTTAACTTCTCCTGTAATCACATCTGCCTTCAATATCTGCCGTCCTTTACAAGTGAATGAAATGCTGCTGTTTTCCTTATGTTTCTGCAGCTTCTCCAGTTGTGCATTAAACCACATGTATTGTTTAGAGATGGATTGTACTACAAACAAGAGTTATCAGTGTCCCACCAGTTATATAAGTGCAATTTAGTCACATTACTATATAAGTGCATTTAGTCACACACTGTAAGGATGTAGGAGTCACTCTTATCACTCTCTTTAGACTTAAGCTTTAAGAACAGCTTGTGAAAGTTGGAAATGATGAAGATAAGTTTGAGCTTACAATAAATAATGCATTAGTTATTATTATTATTATTACTTTACCTGGGTGAGGTCTTGGTCTGTCAGTAGGTGCAGTTCTCTTGGTTTGAAGCAGTTCTGACATTTACTCTTGTTGAAGAAATTCGCCTGGAATTTCCTACAGGGGTTTTCTTTAGCGGTAGACATTATATATATATTTCACCTCTTTGTTTAAAAAATAAAAATAAAAACACTAGAGTTGTTTGTTTTTTTTCAGAGTTGTATCCCGGTTGCTCCTTATCCCAACTTGGGGAGAGCTCCAGCTCTCCGACACATTTTCAAGTAAAAAATAAGATCAAAAAACGGGGGAATAAGACCAAGAGTCCAGGGAAGAACTTGAAGAGGTTGTTTAGTGTGTTTAGATTAATCCAAAGAGTGTTTCCAGATGAATAATTAGCTGCCCATCTCTGGCCTACCACAAAGCCAGGCAGGAGGAGGAGGAGGAGGAGGAGGAGGAGGCTAATGTGCTGCTAGCTTCAGCCCCAGGATCAGCAGCTCCAGCCGGGGTCACACCCGTCCAGCTCCGGCCCGGTACCGTGCGATAGGTTCAGCCGAGAAGCAGCGACCCAGCCCGGGGGAAACCCTGCTGCTGTCCCGGTCCATCCAGCGGTAGTTTATCCAGCTCCTCTTGCTCGGCTCCGTTAGCCTGGGAGCAGCTAATGAGCTCCTATGTCCAGGCTCTTCTCTGCTCCACACTTTAAGTTTTGAGATTCGGGTTAAAAACCGAGCAGAGAGGCCGCTCCCCGGAGCTTCTTCTCCCCCCGCCCGGGTGGTCTCGCTCGGTGCCGGGGAAAGAGCCTGTGGACCGGGCAGGAACAGAAGCACCGAGCCTTAGGAGGAGGTTCGGTCCATAACTAGCCTCGTTAGCAGCAGCAGGTTTATGTTCTGCTCTGGGAGCGGAGGGAGAAGACACACACACACACACTCACTCACTCACACACACACACACACTCATACACACACAGAGGGAGGCACACACAAAACCTGGAATTCCACGAAGTCTCGCGATACTTGCTCTCTGTCGCCGCATACGGAGATAACTGTTTTTCAATGAATGCGTGATAGATAGATAGATAGATAGATAGATAGATAGATAGATAGATAGATAGATAGATAGATAGATAGATAGATAGATAGATAGATAGATAGATAGATAGATAGATAGATAGATAGATAGATAGATAGATAGATAATTAAAATGTCATAAATTGTTGAAATTAAAAAATTAGACAAAAGTAAAAGACTAAGAACCACATAAAATATAAGTCGATAAGTAAATTATTACTTCAAAAACAAGCCATTAGGTGGGTCTTAAATTGGTTAGTTATGTTTTCGAATTAATCAATTCCTCTGGTGAGGAGGATACACTTTGAAACCCTAATGACTTTGATATTCACTTGAAAGATAGCAACTAAATGTCGTAACTTTTGAGAAACCTAACTTTTCTCATCTCAAAACCTTTAATAATTTAAAATCGTCCATAATGATTCAAACACAGAAAGGCCCTTTGTCCAAGCAGGAGGAGGAGCAAGAACTCTTCACCCTTCTTGCTAGGAGGTACATAGTTTATCATAAACTATCATGTTACTCCATGATGAGTCCCTTTGAATCATACTGTTTGCATTTATTATTATCACTGATGCATCATTATGGAGCATTAGGTTGGTCATTAGTCATTAGGTCTTTAAAGTCTATCCTCACCAGAGATCAATGTATTAGTTGGAAAATGTCACTTAACTGACCAATTTAAAAAGAGCAACACAGTGAACATGCACCAGTCATAACTGTCCATCCCTTCACACTCACAAACAAGGGAACATGCCTCAGATGTATGTGTGTATTAATGGCTGACCCAAGCAGAAGCTATTCTAAGGACTGGTCAGCAGCATGACAGACAGACAGAGAGAGAGAGAGAGAGAGAGAGAGAGAGAGAGAGACAGACAGACAGAGAGGGAGACAGAGAGAGAGAGGAAGAGAGAGAGAGAGCGAGATCTGCGTGAATGGACGCGGGACAGAGAAGGAGGAGAAGGGCCTCTGTTACCTAACTAAACCTGGAAAAAACAACAACCAGTCCTACTGAAGGATTAACTCCCCTTCCCTGCTGTAAGTGAACCAAGAATAACACAGATTACAGGTGTCTGTGTGTGTGTCTTTGACTGTGTGTGTGTGTGTGTGTGTTGTCAGGGTGCTGTAGATCACTTACAAGCTGCCTAACCCACTGATATCCCATCAGTCTAAATATGGAACTAAGCTGGGCCAAAGTGTTTCTGGACCGTGGACTTGTCTGAATACTGGTTTCAATGTGGATTTACTGATATCTTAATTTGTTTCCCCAACTAAAGCAGGGCAAGTGAGGTTGTCCACTGCTTATAAATGTGAGCCTCCCCGGGTGTCTGGGGGTATCCAGTGACAATATCCCGGAGGTGACAGAGAGGGAGGCATTCTGCGGCTGCTGCGTGGCCCGAATATATTTAGCTGTTCTCCTTAAACTCACTTTACAGGGTGTGCAAGTCTGTTATTATGGCCATCCAGTGCAAATCCTCCCCTCAGGGGGTCTCAACACATCTATAGCAGAAAAACTATCTTCCACAAAATCACAGGGAATCCACATGGACTGTATCTGATATGTGGCGAGTATTTATAGATAGATGATAAATTCAGAGCCGCTTCCATATCTGTAAAGTAAAAATATGGAGCTGGAGGCAGCTGCCAAACAGATGAGCACAAATACTAACAGCATGAGGCATCTGTAGAGGTCTCTAATTAACGTGTAAACCCCCAAAATGTAGATAAAATGAAATGTGGCTGTTTATGTGTGCTACCTTTTAAGTGGGCTGGGAAGCGAAGTTAAATAAGACACAATAAGATAAGATAAAGAGAGGCAAGGTGACAACACTCCTCATGGAAGCTTCATCTTAAATAATGAGAAGTAATGTGTGAGTAAAGTTAAAATAATAATAAACTAATAATTGTAATAATAAATAGTTAAGAGCAGAAGAACACTACTAATGATCATAATAGTGCACACATACAATAATCCTCTGAAAACAGCCACTCCTTGACTTACACGTCTGTTCATTTAAAGCCATTACACACAGTGTAAACAGGAGCTGGCAGGTGGATTTTCGCACCTTTGTAAATAGTCAGACTGGCTGTTGTTTGTCTTTGTGCTGAGCCGAGTGAGCGGGTTGAAGAATTCCTGACAGGTACGAGAGCAGCGTCGTAATCGTCCTCTGAGCCTCCACACTAACGCAGACTACGGCCCAAAGCTGCACTCTGGAGCTACCAATACACCAAGATCGACCTTTATTTCACCGCTGACTCCTGTCAGTGTCATCAGGAAGCGACACATGATACAGAAAAAACTGAAAAAAGTCTTGAATAGCCTGAGGTTTAACTCTTGTCCTACTGTAGAAAGAAAACATTGAGTAGCCTGAGGTTGTTATCTCACACACATGGCTGCTTGTAACAGGTCGTGTTTACACACTCTGGATTAACAATACAGTAGGAACTCTTCCTCCTTTCCTGGAAAACACTGATAAGGCAAATCCTTTATTGGTTTTCTTGATTGAATCAATATCAGACATAACAGAGGAGTCAATGATTGAGGGAAGTGAGTTGGAGCGCTGGGATATCTCTGATAGGTTTTGATTTGACACCCTGTGTTGTGCTCTTTGTTCCTGATGGCGTATTAATTTACAGCCACACCTTAAACCTGATCTGACAGTGTGTGTGTGTGTGTGTGTGTGTGTGTGTGTGTGTGTGTGTGTGTGTGTGAGATGTGGGTCAGTAGGCCTGTATCTGCGGCCTGGTCCTCAGCTGCTCTCTGCCCCCACAGATCATGGCCGTGCCCTCGGTGATGGTGCTGCCCCTGCTCATCGTGGTGGCTGCAGGGATCTACTACATCTACAACGAGGTCATGCGCTTCATGTCCAAGTCCTTAGTGAGGAACAAGGTGGTGGTGATCACTGACGCTGTGTCCGGGGTGGGGACGGGTAAATCCTCTCCCACATGTGCTCCTGATGTTTCAGCTCACTCCCTCAGAGTTAGTCTTCAACACTGTGATGGACCAGACTATGGTCAACATCTGATTCCTCTGTGATGTTCGATGTCTGTGGAACGTTTTACACGTCACTAGACAGAGCAGTGCCGGCCCAAGCCTTTATGGGGCCCTAGGAGCAAACTTTGTTTTGGGGCCCCTCACCCTCCACTGTAGCATCACCTGTGTTTGACCAGTACTGATGCTGTAAATTATATCTCACATCTCAGGTCTCATTATGACACAGCACTAGATAAGAATATAAACAATGAGAATTGTGAAAATGAACAAATTTGTCCGCAGCTGTAATTCAGCTAAGATAAATCTACAGTTACCATGCTTGGTTTAGCTTAGCTTAGCACTGTTGGTTTCAAGCCATTTCTTCATAACAACAGAGAGACGGGTGTAACATATATGGTGCTGTCTCTGTTCTCAGAGTGCGCCCATCTCTTCCATAAGGGCGGAGCCAGACTGGTCCTCTGTGGCACCTCCTGGGACAAGCTGGAGTCTCTGTACGACTCCCTGACCAGCGACTCTGACCCCAGAGAGGTGAGGAAACCAGCAGGGTGAAAGTCATATCCCCTGGCCTCAGATTCAGAGTGAAACATCACCAACATGCCAAACTCTGAGCAAACACTTCCAAACTAAAACCACGACTCCTGTCTGTGGTGCTGAGTCATCTGTTCTGGCAATCGACCCAGCAGAGAAACAGATCTTTCTCTATGGAGCTCCAGTAAACACTGCGTCTACTAATAGATTCTGGAAACCCGAGCTGAGCAGTATCAGCTCCTATCAGACAACAAAGCACTTATCATATCACACAAAAACTTAAAATAGCCTGACGTGACATGATTTAAGGTTGTATGCAGAAGAATAGCAGGTTTGGTCCTTGTTTTTATCATAATCCTCTCGCTCTGTCCCACATCTCGGATCAGGGCTTCCTCCTTTTGTCAGCAGAATAGCAGGACATCCTGCCTGACAGCACGCTGTCCCCATGTGTCTCTGTACGCCGGCCAGAGCAGATGTGTTTATACGGAAAAGAGCACATAAATAGATAACAATACGTCTAATTAGACAACATACAGACTCTCAGCCACTGATGTTTCAGCTGTTGTTTTCCATGTTATAAACATGGTGAATCTTGTTATTGCTTCCAACTGAATAAATCAGTTTTAACAGGAAAGCTGTCTCATTTTATCTCTTTATCCTTGTACATCTGTGATTATCAACAGAGACGTGTCTTCTTAAATCAACAGTCCTAAAAAAAACTTCTCATCCTCATGCTCGGTAGATTATTTCACTCAGCAACAGACATGTTCATCTGCATCTGCTCTCCAATAAAAAGTGTTCGATCATTCATCTTGTTTTAACAGTCAGATTCGTGTTTTAAGCATTCAACTTTACACTATAATCTTAAATCAAGCTGCTCACATCTCATTTCAATAAATCTCTTCCAGTGAAGTTATTCTGAGGCATGGACAGATCACTTCACTGGAAATGTGGTGGTAGCAGAAGAACACATCTGTCCTGAAGTGTAACTTTCTGTGTTTCTCCAGACGTTTGCTCCAAAGCTGGTGATCCTGGACTTCAGCGACATGTGCAGCATGGAGGAGGTGGTGGCGGAGGTGGTGGAGTGCTACGGCTGCGTGGACGTGTTGATCTGTAACAGCAGCATGAAGCTGAAGGCCCCGGTGCAGAGCGTCTCCCTGGAGCTGGACAGAAACATCATGGACATCAACTATTTCGGGCCCAGCACTCTGGCCAAAGGTGGGAGAGACTCCAGTGAAATAAGCTGTGACTGCGACCTGGATCCAGGATCTTAGAGCTCTGATGTTTGTCCTCAATGTTAAAATATTCTTGGATGCGGGAACAGGTGTCCTGCCAACAATGATCTCCAGAAGATCCGGGCACATCGTGCTGGTCAACAGCATCCAGGGAAGACTGGCCATTCCCTTCAGGAGTTCATGTGAGTCGGAGACATCAGTCTCTGTTTTGTGACAGTTTTATGGATCCATGTTCAGTCCAGAGTGGCAGAGATGGAAGAGCTGCAACTATTCTGATAACGTCACAGCCACAGTTTCTCTCAGATGCACTCAGAGCTGATCTGGGATCTGCTGAGGAGTCAGACGTGTTCTCACAGTGTGTCGAAGCAGACAGGAAGCTGAAAACAATTACAGCAAGCATGTCCTCAGCCATGTATGGAATGAGACGTCTTTATAGCCAGGTCTCACCTCCTTGTCTGTGTGTGTGTGTGTGTGTGTGTGTGTGTGTGTGTGTGTGTGTGCTGGCACCTGTCAGACGCTGCCTCTAAGCACGCCGTGCAGGCCTTCTTCGACTGCCTGCGGGCCGAGGTAGAGGAGTACGGCATCGTCGTCAGCACCATCAGCCACACCTTCATCAACGCCTCGGAGCCTGCGGCCGCGGCCGAGCCCGCCCCCCCGACAAACGCCCTGTCTGCCTGTGAGTGACTGACAGCTCTGGTAAATCATTACTGAGGTGTGTGAGGGAACGGCTTCTGCAGGCTTTGTTTGAACTGCTGAAAACCGCTCGGTATGACAGACAGTTTGAAGGCTTTCACACATACCATTATACTGTAACACATACCATTGTACTCTGATACACACCATTATACTCTAGCACACACACCATTGTACTCTTACACACACGCTGATATAGATTCTGCAGACTATTATACTGTCACTACTGTACTTGAATTGTGTGGGTGAGTTTAGAGATGGCACGTAAGAGTATAGTAGTGTGTGTGTGAGTGTATTTGTGTGTGTGAAAGTGTATGGTAGTGTGTATTTGAGAGTGTAATATTGTGTGTGTGTGAGTATAGTTAGTGTTAGTTAGTGTGAAAGCTAGAATGTATCATCCCTCACAGTTCCTCTCCTAGCATGCTATAGTTCTATCCTAGCATGCTGTAGGTCTATCCTAGAATGCTATAGTTCTATCCTAGCATGCTGTAGTTCTATCCTAGCATGCTGTAGTTCTATCCCAGTATCCTGTCATTTCTATGCTCTCCCCAGTCATTGCGAAGCAGATGACCCACGGCGTGCGTCCCTCTGTTCTGGCGGCTGAGATCGTGCACACGGTGAACAGGAAGAGGAGGGAGGTGCTGCTGGCTCACCCCATCCCCCGGGTGGCTCTCTACCTCCGCTCCATCCTGCCCGCCGTCCTCTTCGCCGTCCTGGGAGCTGGAGTCAAGGACTCGGCGCTGGCTGAGCAGCTCTGAGCAGGCTGGAAGTAACGTGACGTCACGGGTGAATTATGTTGAGAGTTCAGTCCAGGCTTTAAGACCTCAAACCTTCGAGGAGCTTCAGGTTCCTCATGTGGCAACTACAAACTAATTCAACTTGTTGATCATTCACATTTTCATGAACTTACACTAACAAAACTAAACCAGAAATGCATTAAACATCATGTTCATCTTGCATCTTGTCCTGCGTGCTCTGTAAGTCTTGTCCTGGATAAGTGGTGTGGATGCAGACTACTGGTTCCACTGGTTCCACAGTGCATTGTTAGCGGATTTGCACATGCAAAAGGCAGCTGATACACTCTGGGAGATAAACCAGCTCAAACATGGCTGAGGGGACATGTCATCAAGTTCATTCACACGTAAGATTCTGAGACGGTTCAGGAAAGAAAAGCATCTAAAGCGAGAAATATCCACATTCAGGACGTTGTATTGTGGCTGCTCAGAGTCTAATGGACACTTTTTAATTACACTTGGAGTCTGAAGGAATTATCACACAGATTACATTTTCCATATCACAAGGATTTGACTTAAAGTATTAATCCTGTTTTACATATGAATGAATCAGATTAGAATGAATGGAATGATTTCAGCTGCAGTTGTCTTTGCTCGCAGCGTCCCCTAGGTGGCGGCAGCACACAGTCACCTATAATAATGTGAGAGAAGCGACTGCAGACCTCAGCTCGAAACCTTTTGTTCATGCGGAGCAAAATGAGCCACTCATCATGAATGAACTCATTTCATTTATTCACTCAAAAACACGCCTCAAATAAAACATTTCCTTCTCTCGACAACATCTATTTTTGTACATTTGTTATGCCAGCTGCTTGTGCATTGAAAATAAAATAAATTAACTAAAAGATACAAATTAAAAGAGTAATAAAACTGTTGTTTTCATACAACAAATGCTGCATCCTGGATACAACAAATGCTGCATCCTGGGGAAGCGGAGATGTTGATGCAGGTCCGATGGCTCCATCAGCTGCCACTCACAGATTGATGGCTCTCATCGGAGCAGAGCTGCAGGCTCATCCTGCAGGGATTACACTGCTGGGATCAATGCCGCTCTCAACATGATGGATATTTGATTTGCTGATTTCTTGATCTGCAGAATAACTCATGTAATAGATCCACGCTGCATCACAGCGGAGCTAACACGTCATAGGACGTATGGAGGGAGTGGGGGGTGGGGGGTGGGTGGGGGGGCAGAGCTCCTTGTTTTTGTTCTGACAACTGTGATGTAAATGAGGAGGAGATACAGAGCCTGGAGCAGGCAGTGAGTGTGTGTGAGTGTGTGTGTGTGTGTGTGTGTGTGTGTGTGTGTGTGTGTGTGTGTGTGTGCTCCAGTCCAGCTGGTATGCGGGAGTGTGTCCTCCAGGTCACTCTCCTCTGGGGAGTTCAGCATCCTTTGTCTCCGGGGCTGGGCCGACAGGAATGTGGCAGGAAGGTCCGTATGAATGGATGCGGCGCTGTGACATTTCCACATGTCAGAGAGGGACCGGTTCCTCCTCTGCGCACTCAGCTGGACTCTCCAAATTGGTATTTTGATCTGAGGCATTTACATATGTCACTGAGCGCTGTGGTGGAGGTGGAGGTCAGGGCCCCCCCCAGCCCTCCCCACCCCTCCCCCAGCCTACATATGAATAATTGTTTAACCGGAGTTTCCGGAGAGACCCGGTCCGTGTTGTAACCCATCAGCCGTTAAATTTGTCAGATTCTGCTTCAAGCTAAATCAGGCAGCGAGGCGTCGAGGTGTGCAGTAATATCTGAGAATGATCTGCGCCCCTAATAGTTTCTCTCCATCATCTGTCTGTCTGAGCAGTATGTTGATAAGGGCCCAACATGGCGGAGCTGAGTGTCCCCGAGCGATGTGGGGAGCGATGCATCCTGAACGCCAGCCATGACTTATATATGAGAATCACCTCGCAGGGACGTCTGCTCTCCGCAGCGCTGCCTCCATGAGCGGGGTGATCGCCCTTATCAATTTTTAAAGCGCAGGTTATTGACACTAACCTGACTTATGGAGGTTATGCAGAGGCCATGGTAATGATTCCCTCAGCCGTCACACACAGCACCAGAGGCGACGCCTCTTACTTTAACATATCGGCCGATAGTGGACGTTATTGCTCCGATGAGTATTAACCTAATGTCTGCACAGTGTGGCTCCTTTTGTCCATCTGTTGTTGCTGCGTGTTCTATCTGTGCCCTGTCCCGTGGTGTAACTGTAGACACACACACACACACACACACACACACACACACACACACACACACACACACACACACACACACACACACGTGTCTCCAAATGTGACAAAATGCAGTTCCCGAGGAGACGTTTTAGCTTCCAAAACGATGGAGGAGCGAAGCAAACAATAACTTCTAAATGGTGTGAAATTCTGCTCCTCTTTCTTTATTAGTTCCACTTCTTTCTCCTGGCAAAGAACTTGTCTTGTAAAGTGAAGTGGGAGAAATAACCGAGGTTTCCATTAGAGCTACAAAACAATCATTTCCAATCCGTCTGCTCAAGACGAGCTCATGTTTGGATGCGCAAAGGAAAAGGAAAAACAGCAGAGGAGGGAAATGTTGCATCGTTTTCAAGATGATTTAATTTATATGGATATGATATGAAGCCTAGATCTAAATAGACATCTTTAATTAGAATCTTTTGTTATCTGTAGCATTGTTTTATGGCCAAAACTTTTAAAACTTTATTGTTTTATCTGGACTTTATCTTTGCTCACATTCGTCTCTTTCCACCGTTCTTGCACAGGCAAACTTAAAAGAATATGTTGCTTTTAAAGCGTTTCTGTGAGTCCCTCTGCAGTAGAAACACATGATGCTCCTCTAACCGTATGGAAAGGTCTGAGGTGTCCGGGCAGAAGGTGAAAACTGGAACAGTCACAGAGTTCTGAACAGATAAATTGCACAGTGTCAGACATGAGGAAAGAAACAAGTCAGATCCTAACTTTGAAATATCTCTGCAGCAACCCACATACAACACAAACTCAGATTAAAACAGATTATATAATATATTATTTGATAAATAGACTTGTGGGGACAGCATCTCTCACTGAGCAGATTAATGAGTAATTCGATGATATCTGAAGATTTAAACCAAGAATTAGAAATGTTTTTCCTAAAAAAGCCTTTTGAGAGAAGTCAGAGGACCTAACCTGTCATCCCAGCTCATTCACTGGATTAAACTCGTTCTGTGAGGTATAATCTTAGCATCGCATGTCATCTTGAGAGGGGGATTTTTATGTCATCGAAGTCCTCCTAATCCCTCTGCGTTGTTTGGTTTAAAGATTACACATATTTAATCTTAAAGGGAAAGTTTGCCTTAATCTCTAATAAATCCCAGCATGCACTGCTCTGCACGTCCCTCCACATCAGAGCACTTTTTTCTTTCTTTCTTTTTTTATTTCTCCATCTTCTCCAAAAGAATAAGACCCCGCTGCCAGTGACAGATTAGAGACTTTGAACCTTGGTTAACCATAATCCCTGGAGTTCCTTGCTTTTGGATGGAGCAGCATTGAAGCGTTTCTCCTGACCCTCGATGGGGGACGTGGAGGGAGCTGCAGACCAGAACGTGCTGGAGTCACACATGCAGACGCAGCTGAGGCCAAAGTGAAGCACAAACACTTTGGCTCCAAAAGAGATGGAGATTAATTTGATAAGTGCACAGCTTATTGTGTCTGTTCTGGGGTTTGATTGGGACCATTAGGCCCCGGGTCATATTGATCAGACTGGTCTAACTGGAGGTGTTAATAAAGTTCCAGTCTCCGTATTGATCGCCTGCTCATTACCAGTCAATGTATCGGCCGCTGACTCAATGCTCAATGTCAGGATGATGTGTCGACTTTATTGTTGCCCTTGTAAATCACCAGAGTCTCAAAAAATCTTGATGTTGTGTGGTTTTATCACCTTCATCACCTATCGATGGAGGAGTTAGATAATCTGGCTCGGTTACAGAGAAACGTTCATTAAAGAATCGTGTGTTTTCTCCCGAGCTCGGTGGTAGCAGCCGTAGTGTGCTAGTGTGCAATAACTGAACTCGAGACTAAATATGGATTAGTGGAAGGCTAGTAAAGGTCGTAAACAGCAGATTCAGTGTTTTTATTCTTGATTCCTTATTTGAGCTTTACCTGATATTGTCCTCAGCAGCAGATGGAGACGGCTCCACGCGGATCAGTAGTTCACTCCTCCAAACTAGACACAAAGCAGGACAATGAGAGGAAAACACTGAACCAACAGACCAGCAACATTCCTTCAGTCATCTTTAACAACTCCTAAGATTTTGCAGTTTTGTAACTGTAATTTTATTAATCTCATAACCCAAACCAAATTAGGCTGGGAGACATAATTAGTGGTTAATATCTTAACACCTCGTGATCGTACAGCTTGGGGCTTCTATGGGATTTGTTTTTTATTTTCATGTGTTGTACTGTCACTATCAGGAAAGACATGAAACAAATGATGACAAACTGAAGCAGTTTGATTTATGGGCTGCAGGATTCGTGTCATCTTCAACTTCAGACCCCCCCAGGAAGAGCTCCGGTCCAGCAGAGGCCTGAGCAGCATCGCAGCACAGATGGTGACGCTGTGCAACCCGATATGTGTGTCTGTGCACAGTGGCTAAGTTGCAAAGCTCCAGCATATTGAGTTCTGATGAGCCAATCCCTCTTTGTGCATATTATATGAGAGCTATGGGAATCCAAATGCAACAATATTGACACTGTGCAATTAGAGCAGGGTCGTTAGGTCTGCAGCCATTTACAGCGAGGAGCAGTTGCATCATTGGAATCCTCACACACAAGAAAACCCTCACAAAGGCAAATAAACTTGAACACACACACACACACACAGTCCCAAACATACCCACCCCCACCCTCACACATACACACACACATTCACACCCGCTTCTTGTCTAAATTAGAGCGGGCGATGATGGGAGGAGGGGCGGGCTAATGAAACAGAAGGGGCACCGAGCGAGCAGGGATTTTTTCTAAAGCTGCTCTGTGAGGATGCCTTGACCCCGGCTCCGCTCTCCCACCTTCGTGGCCTCTTCAGGCCACCGTACTCTGACCCGACGAGGCTCAAGGAGAGGTAGAAGCTTTTCAGAGGACGTGATTGGATTTTTCTATGAAAGGGGGAAAAAAACATCGACATGCTTCTCAGAGCTTTCTCCCTCACAATGACAGAGAGGCTGGGATGTGTGTGTGTGTGTGTGTGTGTGTGTGTGTGCACCTCAGAGTCTCTTTCAACTTGTGCAGGATCATATCGGAGTGACCCCTGGACAGCCTGACATAAGCTGCACTCAGAGGAAAAAACACACTTGTGCACACACACACGCTCAGGGGAGATTCAGACATGTAGTGCTCGGTCACACATGACGGATCTCATTTAATCCCCCCAGGGCACTGTGTGTGTGTGTGTGTGTGTGTGTGTGTGTGTGTGTGTGTGTGTGTGTATGTTTCTAATGTTAAAGGTGTTTCCATGGTGATGCTGGATATGAGCGGGACATGGTCCGGGTCCAGGGTGCACGTGTGTGTTAGTGCAGTGTCAGGACGAAGGCTTCATTCATCACTAACATCCTAATGACTGATCACTGATGCAGCCGCACACACACACACACACACACACACACACACACACACACACACACACACAGACACACTCACACAGACACACATCATGATCCTGATAACAACACGTGGGCTGGTCTCAGGTATGAAGCATGACGCTGGTGTAGATCCTTTGATGAACTGAGACACTCCTGTCTCATGTCTCATGTCTTCACAGTTAAAGAAGGTGGCGTGATGTGTGCAGCAGGTGTTGAAGGTGTTTTATATGTAAGAACACATGTTCATGATGCAACAGTGGCAGAGTGTGATCGTAGGTTTGAAGCTGAAACATCAGAATGGAAACGAGACCTCTGAACCTCAGTCTGACCTGCAGTGATCAATCATCTTCTCTGAAGGTTGTAAAGAATTTAGAAAGATGTTTGTATGTATCTGTCTGTATGTCTGTCTGTCTGTCTGTCTGTCTGTCTGTCTGTCTGTTTGTCTGCCTGCCTGTCTGTCTGTCTGTCTATCTATCTATTCTAATATTGAATTAAAGTTTAAATAAAGTTTTAATAAACGTTTTTATCCCAACAATACACAAAGGTGACTCATACTTTGCATGTATATTTCCAAAGCTAGCTGACGTCTGTTCTCCACTGAAAACATAATACAATTCACACGTTTCTTGTCACATCCTCCACACACAAAAACAATTCCATCCCGACTAAATTGAAGGGGGGGGGGTAGTGGAGTCACAGAGACAGAGCCTGGGAGGCTGGTACCACCACAGATAAGCGTTGAGGCCTGACAGGCGGCTGCTCTGTGGAGGGGAACACGTAGAGCAGCGCCACCGGAGGAACATCACAGCAGGATTACATCCATACACTCACAGCAGCCCTGCAAACGTCTGCTGGCAGGACTCACACACTCCACGTCCAGATGTTTCAGTCACTCTTGCTTTTCTTGCTGTCGCTTACGTCACCTTACGTTTCCCGTGGAAAAAAAACAACTTTGTTCAGGCTGTTTTCAAACTGGTTTCTGGTAAACAAGCCCGGAGGAGGAGGTTCGGCTCAGCTCGGGGGGCTGGAGAGGGGGAGATGGGATTGGGAATACGGAGAATCCAGGGAAAACAGAGTGGGAAGGCATGCGTGGATGTGGACATGGACAGGAGCAGGAATTCTAATTGTCTGTTAAGAAGACTTTTGTTCTCTTACACAAGGCTGACAGCGTGTTTCTTTATGCAGCCTCTCAGAGCTCCAGTGTGTGTGTGTGTGTGTGTGTGTGTGTGTCTAACAGGTCTCGGATCACTGGTCGTGAAAGGAGCGGCTGCTAACCGTTGTGATTGGCCGGCCGGAGCGGAGCTGCCACTGCTGCAGGCAGGACGGGTCATTTTGGTTACGTGTGATTTGTGAATGTGTGTTACCTGTGTTATCACTGTTGTTGTTATTTGTGTGATTTGTGAATGTGTGTTACCTGTGTGATCACTGTTGTTGTTATTTGTGTGATTTGTGAATGTGTGTTACCTGTGTTATCGCTGTTGTTGTGTGATTTGTGAATGGCTGGTCAGTCTGGGAGCTCCATGGTGGACCTGTGTGGAGGCTGCTCGGGGTCAGGGTGAATTTAAAGGGACATTACAACACGTTCACCTCAGACGTCATCAAAACACATTCACTGTAACTGAGCGTACCTGGGCCAGGTGTGTTTCCTCTACTCCTACACATCTCAACCAAGGACTGGTGATGGAAACAGCTGGGCAGATTCACTGAAACACTGTTTTGCTGTCCTGAGGTGGTTTTTCAGAACCTCAAAACTCATGTTTCAAGGTTTGAACAGCCAAATATAGCAAATCATTAAATTACAAATATATATATATATATATATATAGATGTAAATAGATATATATTTATATATATTGGATATGATAGAAAAACTAAGGGATACCACAGTAATAGCCTTTAAGTAGAACTATGGCTCATAGTCCAAACAACCTTCAGTGGAAACACCCTCAGATAACACTTGGATTTGGTCTAAATTTGAGAAATATCACGTGACAAAGCGACAGATTCTCGGGCTGATTGTAATTCGAGTGGAGGAAGGGAAGAAAGCTGCGCTCTGGCCTCGGCTCAGGTTTGAAAGCGAGTGTCATTATGTTTGGTTTTGGCCACGGTGCCCGGCTTATTAGCATTTGATGAATTTGGGATTGTTATCGGTGGTGATGGACCGGGCCCTGCTGGTAGCTGTGGGAACACTGGGAGAGGCTGTGGAAACACCCCGGGGACTGGGATCGATGGAGGAGCTGAGAGCTGCTCCGCTCGGCTGGAATAATGGCAAACCACTGCCGTCGCTCGGGGAGTATTAGAGGGTGTAGATAATGGCAGAGCTTTAAGCAGCTTAGATCAGCCTTAAACAAAGAAATGGCCAGATTACAAACATCCAAACAACTGCAAAGATTTTCTATATGATCGTCTGTAACGATCAGATTACTCCAGAATAAGATTAATGTATGAAACAATGCACGAATTAGAGTCTCGTGATGTTATTTACTCGCCTACTCAGCAAATATTGGCAGACTGGGATTGTAGCTGCACAAACAGCTCCGCGCGCAGTAATCGTGATGGACTTGAGTTGTGTGTTCTCGTTCTGTGTTTGTTTGACTTGAATTTACTCCAAATCCACCGAGGAACCTGCACAGGCTGCAGCCAGACTGCAGCGGTGGAGACTGGTACCACAACTGACCACAGGACATAACAACACAACAGTCAATCAGCTGATGAGACATTTTATCTTTTTCAAGCAAAACAAAACAGATAATTTACTATTCTGCAGTAGATGAAAGCTTTTAGATTTCAGATTCTCCACATTATTGCATTTTTGTCTTGTTCCAGTGTCTTACTATCTGGTGTCCACACACACACACACACGCACACACACACATACACACACACACACACACACACACACACACACACACACACACACACACACACACACACATACAATAGATTAAGCTAAACAAAACGGGTGAACAAAAGAATACAGAAGCAGCAAAAAAAGGCAAAGAAAGAACTGAAACAAAAGTCAATGTGCAGCAGCAGAACAACAGGAAAGATGCAGACAACAAAACCACCAGACGAGCTGAGCTGAAGAAGACATTCAACACTCTCCAAAGTGACGGAGGCCTCGGGGGGCAGCGGTGGAGACAGAGGGAGGAAAGGTAATTAGGTAAGAGGCTAATTAGAGAAACACAGACAGGTGTAAACAGGTAAATGAGAGCAGGGCGTCAGTCCAACATGAACCAAAGTAGCATCAGTCTGATGGGACTGGGAAGCCTGAGTGGATCGAGGTAGAAGAGTCTGTCGGTTCTGAGGAAAGTTTTGGTAAAACATCTGGACATTTCTCTGCATTTTTCCACGCTCTGCGCTGCCATATAAGAGCAGCACGCCAGCTGACTGGAGCTCCAAGGCTGACTAATCATAATGTTACAGAAAAATCTTTTTCTATTTTCTTTCTCCTCTTCCCTCTTTTCTCCTGGTTTTCCTCTGTTCAGTGGATGCTCAAAGTCAACAGTGGAAAACAGGGGAACAGTGGTCGCCTCACCAGCCTTCTGTCACAGACTGTGGCTCCTCATAGAGACCAGAGAAGGTGCAAATCATCTCTGCACCCACTGGGCCCTGTGTGTGTGTGTGTGTGTGTGTGTGTGTGTGTGTGTGTGTGTGTGTGTGTGTGTGGACACAAGTGAGCAGTGCTTTTACATGCGGTCCATTACGTGAGAGCAGCATATGTCACAGCTCAGTCAGACAGGCGTCAGTCACAGTGGGAATACACCCCCTACAGCTGGCATTCACAGGGGAGCACACACACACACACACACACACACACACACACACACACACACACACAGGAGGACATGTGTAACGCTGTCCTTCATACTTAACCTCTTTACAACACGGGATTATTTTCACTGCATAATAAGGAGCTGGAGGAGGAATTGGGACCATTAGCAACAACAAAAACAGTTCAAAGTAGATCCATGTTGTGTTTTTGTCTGAGAAGAATCAAAACAAATCAAAACTGAAAAATCTTGCAAGGAATCGACATAAACATATTGAAATGTTGTTTTCTTTTTTTTGCAAATTCTCTTTAAACAGGGAGGCTAAAATATACCAAAGCTTCCTGGAATAATCCACAGTTCCAGCATGAGTCTCAGCCTCTGAGAGGCAGACTTGCTGTGGATGGGGAGACGCCTCAGAGCAGAAGCGGTTTATCAGGTCATCACGTCTGGAGAGCGTGCTGCAGCATCCGTCTCTGTCTGCTTCATGATTCGGGGACGTTTGCAGAGAGCACTCGATGGTACAATTAAATCTTTTGAACAAACTGTGAAATTATCGTTAGCAGCCCGGCCCGCCAGCTTAATAGCAGTTCACTGACTCAGTAAACTCATTAGCGTGGAGTGCCCCCCCCCCCCCCCCCCCCCAACCCACCCCGCCCCCCCCCCCCACTTCAATAAAACTCTGAATTCAATAAAGCAGTGTACGATGAGCAGCCTGAACAAACAACAGTGGAGGCAGAGGAGAGCTGCTCCTCAGGAGGAGAGCTGCTCCTGCTCCTGAGGAGGAGAACTGCTCCTGCTCCTGAGGAGGAGAACTGCTCCTGCTCCTGAGGAGGAGAGCACTCTGCAGCTGTAATCTGCTCCTCACAGCACAGCACAACTCCAGCACTGACGCAGGATTACGCTCGGATGGAAATTCACTGTGAAACGTTCAGACCCTCTGAGTCGGCCTGCGTTCAGTCTCTGACAGGACATTTGACTTTTACTGGAGGAACTACACTGGATGATGAACTGGAGCTCCAGAAGGTCCCAGAAGGTTCCAATCCCAGTCACACACACACACACACACACACACACACACACACACACACACATATGCCACACTGACTCTCACACTCGTACCTGTGTAGGATAATTATCTCTGATCCAGCTCAACATGCAGACACCTGGACTGAGAGCATCCTAGCACCAACCAGGACTCCCACCCAGGACCTTCATCTTCTGCACAGTGCAAAACAGATCTTCAGGTAGCTCTGAATTGAGTAGGAATGTAGTCTAAATTCCTTTAATTCAGAGTAGAGTTTCTGCTGCCTCACTTCAAATTCAACTCAAACTTGAGAATTTAAATTAAATTTTGCACAGCTCCGGCCCAGTGTGTGTGTGTGTGTGTGTGTGTGTGTGTGTGTGTGTGTGTGTGTGTGTGTGTGTGTGTGGACCCTATTAGGAGCCAATGAGATAACGGCCCCTGGGAGCAGAGATCATCAATCTCCGGCCACTCTCTGCTGTCATAGGGAGGAAGAGAAGGAGCAGGAGGAGGATGAGGAGGAAGTGAAGGAGGAAGAGGAGAGAGAAGAGGAGGAGGTGGAGGAAAAGCCTGCTGAGGAGGAAGGGGAGAAGGAGATGGCGAAAGGGGATTCTCCATTAACATCTAAAATCAGAACATTTGATTGACAGCTAATAACATGAGAGCTTCAGACTAAACAAACCAAACATTCTGATTCGATCTAAAACATCTGGAGGAATAATGAAACATCTGACGTGTGATTGGATCTGAGCGCACTGTTCTGCCCGGCGACACTTGTAGGAGGCTGCAGCGAGATGAAAGGTGAGTAAATACATTAGGGGTGTAATCCCAGATGAGATTAGGGGGTCAGAGGGGGCGCAAATCTAGTAGTAGGGGATGCAAAAGGGAAAATGTAATCCCCGGTTCAGCCGAGCATGATAAATTAAGATTAAACATTCACTGGGATCTGACACGAGAATATGGGCTAATATACAACTGGCTCCACATCCACTCTGTGCTCTGTCTGGAAAAACATGGTCACATGGTCATGGGAGGAGGAGGAGGTGGAGGAGGAGGAGGAAGAGGAGGAGGAGAACGAGGAAGAAGGTGGTGGAAAAGGAGGAAAGGGTGGAAGAGAAGAAGAGGAAAAAGAAAGGGAGGAGGAGAGAGGTGAGGACGAAGAGGATGAAGTGGAGGACAAGAAGGAGGAGGTGGAGGAGGAGGAGGAACAGGAGGAGGATATTGGAAAAACAGGGTCAGATGGAAACCTAATGGGTCACATGATGTAAATAAAGGAATAATAATAATAATAAGTGGGAACAAAAGTCCTATTGTTTAAATCTGAACGTTGAGTCATTTCGTGTCCTAACAACGTCCTGTGTTTCATTATAATCAGGAGGGAAAGCTCGGAGACAGACAGCACGTGTAATTATGCCCACAAATCCTTACGAGCGCTGCTCAGGATTAATTTTTCTTTATTGTGATCCGTGGAACGAGAAGACGAGCAGCAGTGATTCATCCACCCGCTCCATCCTCTCTCCAGCTCCTCAAACCTCTGGAGAACCTTCCGGAAGCTCCTCCTCCCATCGCAGCAGCAGGGACTTCTTTTGGGAAGGGGGGAAGAGAAAGGTGAAACCTGGAACCTGGATGGGATTACACCCATATTGGAATATTGTCTCTCCTGTTAATCTCTCAGCAGAGTATCCGTGCCTGAGAGATCCTGGATAACAGATTTATCTGGGATAACGTTCCTGTCGTTACACAGCCTCCCTGCTCGGCCGGGCCGCCCGGACCACTAATCCGTCTCTCTTTACAACAGGGATGTTAAACAATGCGAGCAGATGTGTCTGGGAGCCTGCGGAAATGAGGACAGGCTTTCCAGCAGGTAGTCTTAATCTCTTTTTACGTGATCTCTCCCTCTCTCTCTCCCTCTCTCTCTCTCTCTCTCTCTCTCTCTCCCACACACACAGTCTGTCTCTCTCCACTCTCTCAGCTCCGGGACGTTAACCTGTTGTCTCCAGTGGATAGAAACCAGTGTGACTGCTGAGCATTCATGCGTGCATGCATGCATGCATGTGTGTGTGTGTGTGTGTGATTGCTGTGACCTGTGTGTAATCATAATACATTTTAATGGCCAGAAAACGGTGTGGAAAAATACATTGTGCCGCTTGGTTTTCCTGGCGGAGGCCTGGATCGATACTGAATGCAAGGTGTTCATGCTTCAGCTGACTGCAGATGGGTCAATACCGAAAACTGCACAGAGACGCAGAGAGAGAGAGGGAGAGGGAGAGAGGGAGAGAGAGAGAGAGAGAGGGAGAGGGAGAGGAGGGCTCTTAGCAATTACAATTCATTATTATTCCATTAGGATCCATAGAGGTGCAGTGCTGTGGATGCAGAGCGGCATGATGCACCTGCAGGCCTGTACTGCTAGGAGGAGAGGAGAGGAGGACAGGAGGAGAGGAGAGGAGGAGAGGAGGAGAGGAGGAGAGGAGGAGAGGAGCAGAGGAGGAGAGGAGGAGAGGAGTAGAGGAAAAGAGGCTGCGACTGTGTTAATCCTCAAACTTAAAGAGGTTAGAGGGTGTGGCGCAGCTGATTATCCCGACTCGGACACACTCTGGTCTCGCAGGTCGTAGCCGTGCTGATAGTGGCCTTGGCACCAGCAGCAGGGCATTAAGGGGAAGATTAGGGTCGGACTAGAAAGCCTATTAAACCCCCACAACAGCCCCACCCCCCCTCCACACACGCACATTCACACACACCCCAACCTCAACCCAAACAGTTCCTGAGCTCAGGGGAAGCAGGGCGAGCCACGACCTCTGAGCTAAGTCAGGATGTGGTGACGGCAACAGGTTGGAGAAGTGGAGGTCAAGAAAACAGAAACGCTTCTGTCTTGGAATTCTTGCACATTTCACCCCTACAAATGTCCATCAATAAAAAGTGGAACACTAGAAACACCCCAGTCTCACCTCAACCTCCCAAACAGCAGTGAACAGTTTCTCTCTCCTGAGCTGTTTCCACATCTGATCATGTGACTGAAGCTGAAGCTCAGTCCAGATATGACCTGGTACAGGTCAAACATCTCAGAGCTTCAGACTGTCCTCTCATCCTGCTTTATATCAGAGTTGCCTCCTCTTCCTCTTTTGAAGGATTCATCATACTTCACTCCTGAAGAGGTTTGCTGCTGAAGTAAAGTAAAGCTGGTCTGAAGTTGTGACTGATTAAAGTTGTCGCCTTGATGCTTTAGTTCCTCCTAAATATCCAATTAACTCTGCGTTTGAAGTAGCTCACACTTCAACATCAACACTTTTTGGAGTTTTCTTTTCTTATGCCACCTCGTGCCTCTGCTCAGTGGTCTGAACCACTTCTTTTTACTTCTATTACCTTTATAGATTGTTTTCAGGCCCACAGAGGCTCTGGACGTGCTCCAGCTGCCACTCAGCGAACTGAACCAGGCTGAACTGCTCATTTTCTCCGGCGTGCTTTTGTTTCCAGGACGTTTCCAGGATGTTTCCAGGACGTTTCCAGGACGTTTCCAGGATGTTGTCTTTTCATTTTCTCTACCACAGGATTAATGTGTCCAATTCCTCCCCCGGACTCCCAAGGAAGCTGCACCTGATGTCACATATTTACTGGGGGTGAAATCCCAGTCTCACCAGTTATTGGCCCTATCTGTGAGGTTAGAGAAGCCTCACAATCATAAAACACGTCCGCAGCCTCTGAGCGTCTTAATGGAGGCGAGTGGCTGGAACGCTGGACCCTGACCTGTATTTTACAACCACACAATATCTTCATAGGAGCCGCGACAAGCAGAGGTCAGAGAGGCACCGCGCTCATTAAATAGGAAACATACACACACAGAAGGGCCTGAGGGCTCACACACACACACACACACACACTCACACTCACACATACACACACACACACACACTCACACACACCAATAGGAAAGCCTTCCCCAAAGCAGCATAAGTAGAGCTTATCCCTTCTTGGAGTGCTCTGATCTGATCTGGCACCTCTCATCCTTGTTCACCCTATGGGTCAAACACACTCCAACACACACACACACTCACACACACACGCAGTTCATCAGAGCGGCGTGTGGCTTCAGTGCCAGCATGTGGATCAATGACAGGTGGAGAAGGAGCAGGGGGAGCAGGAGGCGCGGGAGGCGCAGGCCTCTGATCTGGGCGTGGCTCTGGCAGGAGGCGAGCGGGACGCGGAGGCTCTCGATGGGAGGCGAGACAGCGATCAGACCTCGGAGACAGAAACATGAGTGACCGTCCCAGGCACCGTCCAGTCACAGACTAGCAGCATTAGTATTGCAGGCTTGTTTTCAGAGTGAATCAAACACAAAGGAGAAGTTTCTAGTCCATCAATAATTAAGACTGTGCTCACAGTGCGTAGGTAGAAAATCCATTATTATCATTGTTAAAGCATATGGACAGTAGCATATGGACAGTTTTCAGTATTCATAAATACAGAAACTTGCCGGAAACCAGCCACAGAAAAGTAAATTAGCGCGTGGCTCCAAAACTTTTTACATTAGGCAGTAAAGTTTCTCCACATTAGTCACAAAGAGTCTGCTGAAGACACTGATGGATATCACACGTTAAAGCTTGATCTTACTATACTGTATTACATCATGCTGCACAGTAACAGACTACACTATTATATACTTAAAGAAAGTACAGTCAATAACTATACCATATGGTACTGTGCCACACTAGATGATACAATATGATCAGTTATGTTATGACACAATACGTTGTGCTATGATACATTATGATACGATATGATACAGTTCAGTACAGAGTGATACGATGTGATGACGACCATATGATGCGATGGCTATGAGATGATATGAAACTAAATGATGCAATATGATGTGATGCAAAAAGATAAGACGCAATATAATAAAGTACAATGTGAAACAGTGTGATACAATACTACATTACACTCTTATATCATACTATACAATACTGTATGATATGTTATGATATAATATTGACCATATGACAGAGGACATAGACGCAGCTGCAGCCGCTGATGACGAGGTGTTTCTCCTCTTCCTCTCCTCCTCCAGCAGCAGGTCAGAGGTCAGCAGCACCAGAGGAACACCACACCCACACACCACCAGGCCTCTGATCAGATCCCAGAGGTAGGTGTGGAAATGCAGCATATGACACAGAAATGATTCATGTAGAAGACAGAGCTGGACCTGGACTGGATCAGAGCTTCTACTCTGCTCAACCCCTGCTGGTTGAGAGTTAAGAATCACCTCAAGAGCTAGTTTGATTAGTTAAACCACTCCTAACCGCGGTGAGATGATTGCAGAGAGCAGCATGAAACTCCACTCAGACAAACTTAACTTCAAACTGGATTTGATTAGATAATAAGTATAATTCACTGACCTCAGGCTGAGGCTGTGTGTTCACATCAGTTAATCCTGTGATTATTAAAACACTGTGGTGCTGGTTCCCCTTCAGAGCCATCAGTCACCTGCTCTCACAGCCAGGTGAGTGTGATGTGATGAACTGTAATAACTGTAATCTCAGCTTGTTTAGAGCTCTGTACACTGTGCATAGCGCTCCCTGCTCCCTACATAGCAGAACATGCATTTCACTATTACTGACTGTTTTAATGACATTGTGCTCCACCCACATGGCTCGACCCCTCCATACAAGTGAATAAATCTCTCCATTTGTGTTAATTTGCACATTCTAACCCTTAAAAATGGCCACAAAGCCGCTCAGAGAAGACAGAGGGGTTCATTCCAGGTCCGTCCCAGCAGCAGACGTGGGGCTCAGTGGTCAGCCACAGTGGTTCATTAGTTTGTGCGTGTGATTGGCTGGAGGGTAAAAGGCTCTCCACACACAGTGACTTATGGCTCTAATTTAGCCTTGATTACATACACCATTACTTTAACTCTAATTAGACTGTCACTCAGCCGGGGGATGAAGGACGCAGACACACTCCCAGCCAGGGACTCAGGGATGCAGCGTCGATGACTAATGTGTGGATCTGGAATAAAAATGAGACGTTTATAAAAGTCTGGAAACGTATGGAAAACACGCAACCAAGAGGCGACGACAGTGGCGCGTGTCCAGCCTCAGACGGCACACGTTGCTCGGCCTGTCAGTCACAGCGCTGCAGCAGCATTCATCAGCAGCTGCAGGGCGATAAATCAGCGGCCGGGCCGCGGCCCTGACCCCGGGTCACGCTTTCATACACGACCACTTCATCACGGAACAATCTGCCGCCTGACTGCAGACAAAAGACGCACACCCTCACCTGGTGACCTCGCCTCATGATCCATGGAGGGAGGCGGCCGAGAAAAACAAACAGCAAATAATGAGGGGGACGAGGATTTACACACATGGAGCGTGTGCGTTTGTTTGTGCGTCACCTTGACGTGTTTCTCTGGGTCGTGGGGGACTGAAGGGAAACCTGGGGCTGACTCAGGTCTTAACGAGCCACTGAAGGATGTAATGATTATTTCTAGCGTTGACGGATGAACTTCCGACTGCTCTCAATCATTTCTCAGAGACGGAAGATCTCTCACTGTGTCACAGAGGCAAAAGACAAAACGTTTCCAAACAGCAAGATCTCCTCTCCCCTGAAACAGATATCATCATGCACATCACACACTACATCTTTACAGGTACTGAGTAAATCCCATCTAATCTAGTTTTTGTTGTAACGAGCGCAGAGGACAGTGAAATAACTCAAAGTTTAATCTTGTTGAAAATGGAAGGCAGATCTGTTTAGCCTCTCGCTGCAGGACAATGCAGTGGTTTTATGGCACGGGTCACATCTGCTGCGGGATAATGACGGGGTAAGCCAAATGGAACATGAAGTATGTCCGTATCTGTGTGTGTGTGTGTGTGTGTGTGTGTGCGTGTGGCTGGTGGGGGGAACTAATGAGTCTCCCATGAGCTATTATCCGTACCTTAGCTCCTCTCTCTGTGATAATAAAAGCCAACATCTCGGCGCTCCTAACAGGAGGCTGCATCCCCACACACGCCTCGCTGAACGCAGGTGATAAAGCATCATGGACGGTCTGGAGTCAGCTCAGCGTGTGTGTCAGGTCAGGTGAACAGCAGGCTGAGGTGACACTGTGGTACCTGCCCGTCCTCCGGGGTCAGGACCAGCGTCTGAGCACGCAGCCTGACTGGCTGACCAATGATGTCATCGGCTCCGAGCCGAGGAGTCGACCCAGAGCCGGGACCTGCAGATGTTTACCAGATGTTTACCTGCCCGTCAGATGTTCACCTGGGTGCAGGGCGTTCGTATCAACGTTCATCAGGGATGTAAAGTCGCCAGAGTCGCTAGACACAGTGACTTCATTTGTGAGGCTTCATAAAAGATGCAGCACAATGTGATTTACAGAATAAACAAAACAACCAAACCTCCACTCCACACACAGAAAAGAACAAAACAGCATAGAATACAATAGAATAGAATATGCCTTCAATCATCCCAGCAGAGAAATTTCACATTTCTATCACATTACATTGTCTATGATGTTATTATGACAAACAGCAACATAAACAGCAGCATGTTAATGTCACCTGCAATGAGCTGCAATAAACTATTTCTTGTCATATGTCCACAGTTATTTTCAAAAGTATAGTGAAACACATCCCCACTCTACATTTAAATGTAACTAAGTATTTTCTAATGAGTCTAGCTCATGTATGGTATTATGGAGGAAACTTGCTGAGGTGAGAGTGATAATGACACAATCTGAGGCGCTCCATCCCATCCCAGTTCCCCCAGCAAATAATACTGGAATTATATGCACCTCAGGGCATGACCCCCCAGGAGAGAGAGAGAGAGAGAGAGAGAGAGAGAGAGAGAGATACAGGGAGAGAGGGAGGGAGAGGGAGAGGGAGAGGGAGAGGGAGAGGGAGAGGGAGAGAGATAGAGAGAGAGAGAGAGGGAGGGAGAGATAGCTGAGCTGGTGCAGGGAGAGAGAGAGAGCCAGAGTAATCCTGTGGAGACAGAGGGAGGCAGATCCTCGCAGCAGCTCCGGGTTGTTCGGGTATTAGAGCTTTATTCTCCCCACGATGCGTGGGTGACAGAGAGAGACGCGAGAGAGTAGAGAGAGAGAGAGAGAGAGAGAGAGAGGAAAAAAACTTCCCTGCTGGATTCACTGAAGCAGAGTGAGAAGAACCTGCTCCAGGTTCTCTTTGGACCTGGTTCTGCTTGGACTAGGCTCTGGACCAGGTTCTCTTTGGACCTGGTTCTGTTTGGACTTGGTTCTGCTTGGACCTGGTTGTCTTTGGACTTGGTTCTCTCTGGACCTGGTTCTCTTTGGACCTGGTTCTTTTTGCGCTCTGGACGCGCTGCGAGGAGGAGCGGAGCGCACGCGGAGTGTGTGTGAGTGTGAGAGAGTGCGTTTGTGTGTTTAAGTGTGTGTAAGTGTGACTGAGTCTGTGTGAGTGTGTTTGTGTTAGTGTGAGAGTGTGTATCTGCAGAGTGTGTTACTTTATGAGTGTTTGTCAGCGCGTGCGTGTATGTGAGAGTAAGTGTGAGACTTCATGAGTGACTGAAACAGTGTGTCTGACAGACAGAGTGTGTGTGTGTGTGTGTGTGTGTGTGTGTGTGTGTGTGTGTGTGTGTGTGTGTGTGTGTGTGTGTGAGGAGCATGCGGCCCCGGGCTCCGGTGCACAGGTAGGATGTCCTCGTGCCTCCTGAGCTCAGTGCGGGATGTTGCACGTGCAGCGGAGCGCGGAGCTGCGCCGCCTCCTCCAGCGTCTCTCCATCGCCTCCTCCCTCAGCATCATCTGCTTCTCCCTCCTCCACCTGCTGACCGGCTGCTGCCAGACCCAGCCCCTCTCCTCCACCTCGCCCCCCCGCAGGGACCTGCAGACCTGGTGGGGCCCGGACCGGCCCGGGGCGGAGGAGGCGGCGGGTCAGACCGGGGGTCAGACCGTGGGTCAGACCGGGGCGCTGGACGCCAACAGCTCGGCCCGGGAGTGGACTGCGTCCCGCAGGCTGCCACAGGCGCTCATCATCGGGGTTAAGAAGGGAGGGACCCGGGCTCTGCTGGAGTTCCTGCGGCTGCACCCGGACATCAGAGCCCTGGGGTCGGAGCCACACTTCTTCGACCGGCACTACACCAGAGGACTGGACTGGTACAGGTAAGGAGTCACACACCCTCCTCTGGTTCCTCTCTGACTCTCTACTTTTCCATAACTGCGCTGAGGTGCAGTAGATGGATAGATGAACAGATGGATGATTCAGGGCTCCATAGGCTGGACAAACTCACACTTGAGGACAAAACATCCTTAAGGGATGTCAAGTAATGCCTGTAAAGTGATGTCTGTGGGCAGACAGAAGGATGGATGGATGCTTCCTGTTAACAGCTCCACAAGGTGGAGAAAACACAATTTTCTTTAGAGTTATAGGAGAGAACATCCATCAGGGATGTCAAGGCATGTCTGTGAGTAGAAAGAAGGATGGATGGTTCGAGGAAACAACTCTATAAGTTGAAGAAAAAACTTTTTCTTTGACAAGTCAAGGAATGTCTGTGAGTAGATAGAGGATAGGTGGATGTTTCTCTTCTTGATGTCTTCATGACTGTGCTGAGTTATTTTGACAAGCTGTACAAGCTGCACACTTCTTTAGTCTTATCAGTGTTTCATTTCTATAGTGTTGTCCAGTGGAAGGATTCCACTGAGAGAGGCAGCAACAGCTGTGAGAGTAAAGTGTAAAAGCTACATTGTGCAAATCTGCAGATTGATGTAGAGGATGTCGAGAGAGAGCAGCAGGTGGATCAATAAGTTACAGAGAGGAAGTACTCACTGAAATCAGTCCATGTAGAAATAGAACACAAAGATTCTGCTCCTCCTGCTTTTAGACATTTACTTTGTGAGTGTGTTTGAGTGTGGAAACATCTCAGAGCATCCAGGATCCTGCAGCTCAGCCTCCTCGTCCTTCAGTGAGAGGCTCTCCCTCCAGTTCTGTGTTTTCAGCGTGTAGATGTCTCACATTACTGGTGCCCAGGAGCCTCCAGTCTCCTGCCCGGGTTGTTCCTGAGGATCTGGATCTCTTTGTGTCGTCTTCATTCCCAAACACATCCAGGCGGCTCCGCCGAGGGTTAGGTGGCAGTCAGAGACGCTGCCATCTGGCTGCGCCAATCTGTGCATGTGTGCATGTGTGTGCCTGCAGTGCTTTACTGTGTGCATGCGTGTGTTTGTGCATGTGTGCGTGTGTGTGTGTGTGTGTACAGTAGGCATGGGGAGGGAAGCCTTGCAGGATGAGTTCTCACAGAGCAGCAGAGTAATCATCTCTGGAGCCGGAGCCAGATGTTACTGTTGTCATGTGGCTTCTTTCCTCAGACTGCACTTCCATGAAAACTTGGACACTGTCAACGCACACACACACACAGACACAGACACACACACACACACACACACACACACACACACACACACACACACACACACACACACACACACACAAATGAGATTCAGGGGAATCACATTGAAGTCTCTCAAACTGCTTGGGGATGATTTGGCAGGGTAAAGAAAGGAGCTGTTTAAACTTTCATGCTCCCAACAACCGACTGATTAGTCATTTAAATATACGCTTCAGTCTATGGTCCGATCCTCCAATTTCAGCGAGTTGAGTGGGAATACTTTCAGGTTTCTTTCTCCTTTTTGACAGTGAATGGAGCATCCTTGTGGTGTGGACAACACAAGGTGTTTGTGGACTTCATTTTTCACAATTTCTGACATTTTTACAATAATTTGAATCAATAATTGAAGGAAATTACTGACTGATTTAACTGAATATAAGCATGGTTTTGAGCTGCAGCTCGACTGTCAGTGCCTGCACCTATAGACCTACAATCTGCTCCAAATATGCCAGATTAAAACTGCATCCAAATCTGCACTATGCGGCGTGCAGGGTCCAGATTACAGCGTGTGCCGGGGGCTCGATGGTGTCGCTGGCTCGGCCGTGGGAGCCGGTTTGGCACGTCAGCCCGAGCGGATGAATCTTTCCTTTTCATGTTGCTGTGACACAGACAGAGACAGGCAGGAGACAGAGCCCCTGCAGCCTGTCTGCTCTGCAGCCCCTGTCTGTGTGTGTGTGTGTGTGTGTGTGTGCACGCCACACGCACACACACAGACAGACCAGGTGATGTGGACGTGACAGCAGATTGTCACGTCTCGCCCTGGGGCCAGATGGGGCTCGCTGCATGTCGAGCCACTTGACATCACTGTCAGCTCTGTCAATTGACCTCTGACTGCAGGTCACTCTACGCTGGGAGTTAATGATGTGTTCACAGCAGTTCATAACAAACAGCTCACACCCTCAGCACACACTCCCACCGAGGCCCAGCGCCTTTGTCTGGCTGCTCACACGTTAAAAAAAGTACAAAAACACACAGAGATGAACAACAAAAGGTCACAGAGAACATTCAGAGCTGATTGATTTTGCTCGCAGCATCCTGGGTGAAATTCCAGTCCAGTTCAAGCTGTTTTTATGGTTTTGTTCTTTCACGTATGGCGTCATTGTTCTTCCCGGAGGAAACCGATGAGATCCGGGAATGTGATGATGTCATCGTCATCCAAGTCTGAGGCCGTGAAACACGGCTCACAAAGTTCACTGAGCTGCTTCAAAACGGAGGAAACATGTGACAAAATGTCCATGAATAACAACCCGACAAGGCCAGAGATAGGGACGTCTCGATCACATCGTTTTACCCCTGAGTCCGAGTCATTCGATTTTGAGTATCTGCCGATAGCAAGTCCAGATCTGATGGTTTGGCAGCACAGCCAGTCAGCTACACGCAGGAAACCAGCCACACAAACAAGGTCAGTTGTTCAACGTTCCTGCAAAATCAGTCTCTCTTTTATTGTAGAAGTTAGGAAGAGAGAGAGCGAGAGAGAGAGAGAGAGAGAGAGAGAGAGACCAGAGAGAGAGAGAGACCAGAGAGAAACCAGCAACTTTTCCAACTTCTGATTACACATGGACTGATCTCTAGCGGTTCAGTGTGTCTGCCTGTGGTTTCAGCTCAACTTCAGCTCCTATAGACGTAACATTTCTCTAATTTCAATTAACTAAATTGATCGTACTCGTCGATGCTTATTCAAATACAGCAACTTTACATTTCAGAGAGAATTATTGCACTCTCAGGATTAAATTAAATGATTACATTTCAGGCCAGATTGGTCGGCGTTCTCAGTAAATCAAATACTCGACAAAATGTACAACGTGCATAATCACTCCGTCAAAGAAGGAATCTTGTGTCTTTGACTTTGTCACTTTGCTTCAGGATCCTCGTAACTGAACCGTGGAGTGTGTAGATGTTCAGACGTTCTGCAGCTGTGATGCCAGGCGTAGACTCACTCACCTTCGTGGTGGTTAGTTAGTTAGTTAGGTTAATTAGGTTAGTTAGGTTAGTTAGTTAGTTAGTTAGGTTAGTTGTGACAGACCTGATGAAGGTGCAGCAGTGAGGAGCAGGATCTGCTGGGAGCTCAGAGTGGATTCTGTGTCCATGCTAATGAAGGAGGAGAGTTACATTTCTACTGACAGATGTTTCTACTGACAGATGTTTCTATTGACAGAGCAGGTGAAAACCTGTCAGGAATGGAGTCTGAAATAAAGGAGAAACACCAGACTGATGAGGGAGGAGAGGAGTAGCAGACAAAGAACCAAAGCAAATAACTCCATGATGAATGGAGATGTTTTCATCTTCTTTGCAATATCGTACATGACGTGTCATGTTGCAGTGACTCACAGAGTTAAAAACATGAAAGAGTAAATAAAGAACTAAACCCTCACCGCTGTGTTACTTTTCTACAGTGGAAACAGACAATGTGAAGCTGCGTCGGAACAGGGATTCATCAGAAGACACTTCTGGATGCCTTCCCCTGACAGTCTTGGCAGTAACTCCTCTGTTTGCCTTTGTTTTCTGCTCCTGGTTTGTTGGGCCGACCTTGGCTGCTGCTCGGAGCCGGGCTGGGCTCTTATCAGAGATGTTATCACGTAACTAGATTAAAGCAGCTCTCATAGCCAGTTGGACGTCAATATCTCTGATATAAATTAAGCTTGAGAAGATAAGAATTAGACATTGGTTTTAATAAAGCAGAATTATCTCCCCGGCCTCCTCTGGGACCTCGTACGGTAAATGGGAACGTTAGCTTTGAGATATGGAGAGAATCTCCCTCAGAATCGCTCCTTGTCCGTCTCCCAGTGAAATAACGTTTAGCTCCACGGGGGCAATTGAGATCAGAGCCCCTGACAAAGATCCTCTAATGGTGTTTGGAGCAGAGATTGGAGCTGGAAGTTTTTCCTGCTGGCTGTGTGTTTGTGTGGGATCGATAGCTCCATCTCCTCGCTCTGACCTTGGGTTGACTCCAGCATTAGAGCGGTTAGCGTTGGTCAGCTCGGCTTCTGTTACAATTAGCAGGAAGCTTTATCCTACATTGGCATAACCCCCCCTCCCCTCCCCCACTCCCACCCCCCGCCCTACTGGGCTCACTGGGGTCACGTTACACGTTCCTCGCTCTTCCTCCCTACGCAGCTTCGCTGGAATCCATTAAAACCGCTGGGCTGGAAATTCACATCTCAGTCCCGATGGTTCCTCGCTGAAGGATGGAGGGAGAGGAGGAGGAGAGGCGGAGAGGAGGAGAGGAGGAGAGGAGGAGGAGGAGGAGGAGGAGGAGGAAGATAAGCGCTCAGGTTGAGCCGGAGGTGAAAGGGTGAAGTCGCTGTTACCACAAGCTCACACATCTCAGCTGACCTTTGCTTCAACCCCGGGGATCGTCATCAGAGCTGTGTGTGTGTGTGTGTGTGTGTGTGTGTGTGTGTGTGTGTGTGTGCTTGTGTGTGCGTGTGTGTGCGTGTGTGTGTCTGTCCTGGGTTGGAGACCCAGTGGCAGCCTGTGTTTGGCTCCAGAGGACGGAGCGAGATTTATCGATACCGTTATTGACTCTGAGTTACTGGCAGCGCCTGAACCTGATAGTTACACTGTCGCCGCTTGATCATTTCCAAGAAGTCACGCATCAAAGTCACAGAAGAAAACAGAAACAATCTGGGTTCCTTTCATTTCCAGCATCTATTCTTGGCTCTGTAAAAACACCACACAACCCATACTTTAAATGTAATATATATTACATTTACTTTATGTATGTCACACCATGCAGCTTTTTGTTCCAAATATGTTTTTTTTGTGAGTTGTGTTCAGATTTTGGATAGATAGATAGATAGATAGATAGATAGATAGATAGATAGATAGATAGATAGATAGATAGATAGATGGATAGACAGATAGATAGATAGATAGACAGACAGACAGACAGACAGACAGACAGACAGACAGACAGACAGACAGATAGATAGATAGATAGATACATACATACATACATACATACATGCATACATACATACATACATACATACATACATACATACATACATACATACATACATACATACATACATACATAGATGGACAGATAGATACATGGATACATAGATATGAAAGTATTTTAAAGGACTGTAAATAAATAGGGTTCTTTACAAGTTGGTAAATCAATTTTAGGAAAATTAAGTCCCTCCTAAAGTCTTAATCCATGTTTTTATGAGGAATTAACTTCCAGATCTTTCCAAATAGTTTGTCTGTAAACAGTCTGGAGTATTTATGGAGAATAACTGCGAGTCAGAGTCTCTGGTTGTGACCAAAAGTTTACTTTAATTAACAGTTTTAAAACTTTGGTTTAATGATTGTGTGGAGCTTTGTTCCTTCCCGGCTGATCTGAGGTCTGCTGTGTTGTTGTCCTCTATAGATTTAATTAAAAACTTCGACCTTCATTGATGGATATGCTGCTGATTCCAGCCAGGAGACGAGGTCTTGAAGTTTTTGTGGAAACTCTTTAAAAAGTTGCAGTTAACTTGAGGATTACTACAGATTCCCAGACAATCAGTTTATAATGCAGGTTTTCATCATTTCATTCTTTTTTGTTGTTCTCAAACCTTTTTGGTTCAGTCCATGCTGGAGCGAACGTCTCAGAGTGTTTCTGTGTGAGTGGACGAGGAGCCTCTGAGGACGTGGTGACAGGAGGGGAGGTGCTGGGAGGTGCTGGGAGGTGCTGGGAGGTGCTGGAGACTCCGTCCTTTCAGAGTCAGCTGCTCTGATGGAACGGACTCATTTGCAATTCCTATCAGGACTCGTTAGGGAGCATTTTAAATTCATACCCATACATCGGCGCCTTTGTCCGGCCGTGACACAGCACATGGTGCTACTTGTGTTTTTGTGTCTGTACAATGGGATATAATTGCCATGCAAATCACAGAAGAATGGCTGCCAAAACATTTGATGTTGGGCAGGATTCAGTGGGCGGGAGTTAGCAGGAAAACACAGATAGGAGGATTTTCTGATGAATCCGATTTGTTGATCTGCAGGATCCTGTTTTTTCTCTCTTTTTTCTGGCAGTTTTTCCTGGTGAGAACTGTCACGCTAAACAGCGTGAAGCGATAAGTGGAGCTTTCCACAGAGGACGAGCGTGTGTGTGTGTGTGTGTGTGTGTGTGTGTGTGAGGGGTTCAGGTGTGTTCTGTGCTGTCTCTACGCTGTGGTGGAGGTGATCAACATACGGCCCAGACGGGCGGGGCGAGCTGGCCTTCATTAGGAGCCTCCCGGGGGCTTTGGGAGGTGGGGTGTGTGTGTGTGTGTGTGTCTGTATGTGTGTGTGTGTGTGTGTGTATGTGAGAGGGGTCCAGGGCCCCTCTCTCTCTCTCTGTGATGGATGTCTCCTGGAAGTGGACACAGCAGCATCACAATGGACGGAGCCCATAGAGCTCACCCTGTCACACACACACACACACACACACACACACACACACACACACACACAGAAACACACTTGGACATAAAACTAGATGAGAACAGGCAGTGTGTGTGTGTGTGTGTGTGTGTGTTTGTGTAATAAACACACTCAATCTTGTTTTGTCCTCTGATTGGTTGTTGTCATTAGCTGTTTCTCGAGCTGCCTCATAAACCTGGTCCTGGAAACAGGACCTGGTGTCTCTGAACACAGCTCCTCTCCTGAGCTGCTCCTCCAGACGTGTCCAGAAGCTGATCTCAAAGTGTGATGGAAACACTTTGTTCACATCTCCAGGTCATGTGACCTGACGTAGGGGTCACATGACCAGTTCCCTTCAGACCAGATGGACAGAGGAGGAGACTCAACTGTTTCTACATCTGACTCAAAGATCTAACCCTTAATGATGACGTAGGAGGTCACATGACGCCTTTCTGTTCCAAAACAACATAAAGGTTTTTATGTTTGGACACCTTCTAAGACGTCTCAGATCCAAAACATGCAAAACACAACTGGAACTCCTGCAAGATCCAGTGGAACTTTGTTACTTTTGTTACTTTTTTGAGAATTAGAGAATAAAGGAACAAACAGACTGGAGGTTTTGCATTTAACTTGCAGCTACAACAATAAAAGATCTAATCAGAACATAGGTTCAAAGCATTTGATTACCCAAAGGTAAATGGTATTTATTATCTATTATGTTCTTGTTTATGATCAGCTACTGGTTTATTGGCTCCCAGAGAGAGTTGTTTATGTTGTTTATGAAGACTCATCCTGCAGTTACTAGTGTTTGTTTCACTCGTAAACAGAGATCGATGATTCCTGCTTTCACTCATCACTCCATCATGTTGGTCCAACATGTAAAACCACGTTGAATCAATCCAAATTATTTAAAACACAAGACTCCTGATGAGTAATTTAACAGACTACACATGAATTTTAATCAACTCTGGAGGAATTAGAACGTCTCAGTCCCAACACTGGTTATTGTTTCCTGCTTGGATCAAACATCAAAGAAGATTTTTACATCTTTGATCCAGTTCTGCCTGAAACCCCCCAAATCTCTGCTGCATATTTCCTGCTGGAGACACACACACACACACACACACACACACACACACACACACACACACACACACACACACACACACACACACACAGCCTCACTCTCATGTGATACTGTGCAGCAGGACACTGATGGGACTCCTGGCTCCTCCACTCTCCACCTGCCACTGAGGGTCCCAGCTGAGCCCAGAGCTCCCACCTCCCTCCTCCACCGTCTACGTTACCTTACATACAGTGCTCCCAGTGCTCCCAGTGCTCCCAGCTGAGCGGCCTCCCTACCACTTACCCTGAGCCCCCCAGGATCAATAGCCGGTGGCCTCGCTCCGCCGGGCCGGGGCCAAACCACCAGGGAGCAGCGCTGAGGCCGCGGTGAAAACGGGCGACAAAAGAGAGGTCCTCAAAGGCAAACACGGACACGTCCTAATCTGCAGGATAATCCCGGCGCCCATCACGTCTGATCCTGAGCGAGCGGCGGAGGATGTCGGCCCAACGGGCTTTAAACTGCCAATTAATTGAGACGTTTTTTTATGGTGGGGATTTCCTCTGGAAACACATGGTGTCACAGCCGGGTCTGCTCACCTGCCAGGGGGGGGGGCGAGAGCACACACACACACACACACACACACACACACACACACACACACAGACACACACCAGTCCCCAGTCCAGTCTGACTGGGAGAGCACCCAGGAGCCCAGTCCAACCAGCAGGAGGCTACTGCCCTCTCACAGATGCAGTTGGACCAAAGTTTGTCCACTGCAAAACGTGGGCGGCTGATTGGGTGTAATATGACATTTATTTTGGAGCTCTAGTTGTATTAATATGTGTATGATTTAAGCAGTGTTAATATGAATGGATGCACTAATAGGTGACAACCATTCGCCTGCACCCACAGCAGATGAGAGTCTTCATTCAAGCTCTTTGTATGAAGTGTCTTTAAGGTGATGTTCACTGTGACCAGCCTTCCAGGTTTAATTCAAAGGATTTAAAGCATCTTTACTGTGACTCTCTGTGTATCCAGGCTCATCAGACACACATACAGAACCTAGATACTATGTAAATATTATTTATATTATAAAATATTAATGTTAATAATGTCTCCTCATGTGTCTGGGCCATTTCTAGGAAATGGAGCACACCATTAATTGACTTACATATATAGATTATGATGTTATTAATAATATAAGAAGTGGAGCCTGTACGTAACAGTCAACGGGAACTTCATATTAACGATAAACTATGGTAAGTGTAACTATACGGTATTCAGTATGCAGTGCTGTGAGGGCTCCTGGTTCTGATCCTGGTTGGACCAAAGACCTTTCAGGTTGGAGTGTGTCTGTTCTTTGGCTCTTATACCTGCTCAAAGTAGCTGAATTTACACCTGAAGCCTCAGGGGGAGGCTACAGAGACCAGCAGCTGCTTTGTCTGTCGATCAGTGTGTCTGGCTGGATCACAGAGTGTGTGTGTGTGTGTGTGTGTGTGTGTGTGTGTGTGTGTGTGTGTGTGTGTGTGTGTGTGTGTGTTGGGGGGGTAAGGGGGTTGTTTACAGTGATGCTGGTCTGCAGAGCAGTAATTAGCTTGGTGTGTTCAGGTAATGGCTGGCTGGATCTCCTCAGACAGATCGCTAATGGTTCGCATCCACTCCCATCATTCCTTCATCAGTCAGCCTCCGCTCTCATTTAAAACACTCTCACAAATGCTCTGACACACACACACACACACACACACACACACACACACACACACACACACACACACACAGGGGCTTTTAAAGGTCTGGTAAAAATCCACCACACCCACCCCATTATGTCCTCAGAGCGTTTTTGTGTATGCCATCTTTTTTAATGCCTTTCTTTTATGTGCGTGTATGTGTGTGTGTGTTTGTGTGTGTGTGTGTGCGAGAGAGAGAGAGAGAGAGAGAGAGAGAGAGAGAGAGGGAGAGAGAGACAGCTGGGTGGATCCAGTGGGAGGACAGAAGCATGATAGCAACTAATGAGTGAATCAGAATTCTGTCTGTTCTATGTGGGTTTTGCTGAGTGTGTGTGTGTGTGTGTGTGTGTGTGTGTGTGTGTCCATGCCTCCTGCATATGTGTGTTTACGTGTGAGTGTATGTATGTGTGTGTGTGTGTGCCAGTCAGACTTTGCGGCACCTCCTGCTCAGGGTATTGGAGTTAAAAGGGAAGTCTTCAGGCTAAGTGGTGGCGAGGACTGTCTCACACCGATCAGATCAAATGAAATCACGCTGTGTGCATGTGTGTGTGTGTGTGCGCGTGCGTGTGTGTGTGTGTGTGTGTGTGTGCGTGTGCAGGTCGTGTTGCAGCTCCTGTGAAACCTGAGCGTGCAGCACAGGACGTCAGAGCATCCTGTCCTCTCGCTCTCTGTCTGCTCGTCCTTTTACCAACCTCAGGTTTATAACTGGAAACATTTTTCATCGACTGCTCCTCTCCTCCATGATGCGTCCCTCACATAGAGGACTGTGTAAAAGAGAAAACAACATCGACAAATAAAAGGTCACCTCAGCACTGCTGAGAGAGAGAAGAGAGAGAAACTGTAACATAATCTCACCCCAAACATGCAGAAACATGACTAGGTGACATACGTTATCTTTCAGCTGGTTCTGATTGGGGACCGAGCTCCAAAAAGACTAATATTTGTCTTCAGCCTCTGTAACTTTGTCTTTGTTTGGTGTTCTTTTTGTTTGCTGGCATTCACTAGAATTTTAATACAGTAAAATGAATGATAATATGTCATCATGTTTTGTTCCACCGCCTCAAGTGGTGAAAACGCCCAAAACAACCCAAACAAAACAAAACGATTTATGGAGCATAAATATGAATCAATACATCATCCTGCGGATTGAAACGGGGCTGAGGCTCAACCTTTAACGTGTTTATCTCAAAAAGCCTGATTCAGACATTAACTAATGATATCTATTAAGTTTAACTATTCATAAAGTCAGATGTGAGCCTGAAGCCGCTCTCAAAGTTTGTGGTAAAGCGTCACAGTAAAAACTCAACACTGGACAAAGTTTCTGTTAGAAACTAACA
>CM055207.1:1674093-1691593 GCA_029224185.1 Karalla daura | reverse complement strand
GTCCAGCTGCTACCTGCAGGTGGTTCCAGTGGACGATGTTCTGCATATGAGCCGTAATTCTATGTAAAGTCTGTTCCTGTAATTCTGTAATTTAAGATAGATTTCAGAAAAGAACAACTCTATTCCTCTCAAAAACAATTACATCCACTATCAGGGATGGCTGTCACACTTGGCAGCCTTATCTGGACGATTTGGATGCTGTAAACTTCTGTAGAGGACAGGTTACAGCAGGACTGCTAGAAACTTAAACCTTTGGAATTGTTTTTGTCAGTGGGTTCAGCAAAAGGTTTAGAAAGTTATTGTTAAGTTGGAAGAATGGACGTTGCAGACTGTGAGCTGCTGAGCTGAGGCCTGCTGTCCTCTCCCCTCCAGGCCAGATCGATGCTCAGTGGAGCCCCCTGTGGATCGGCCTGTACGCTCAGCACCTGGAGCGCTGGCTCGCCTGGTTCCCCAGGTCCCAGATCCACCTGGTCAGCGGGGAGAAGCTCATCTCGGACCCGGCCGGAGAACTGGCCAAAGTGCAGGACTTCCTGGGTCTCCAGAGGATCGTCACGGACAAGCACTTCTACTTCAACAAGACCAAGGGCTTCCCCTGCCTGAAGAAGCCCGAGGGCAGCAGCAAACCTCACTGTCTGGGAAAGACCAAGGGCCGGACGCACGCCTCCATCGATGGGGACGTCCTCCAGAGGCTACGAGACTTCTACAAACCTCACAACCAGCGCTTCTACCAGATGGCTGGACAGGACTTTGGCTGGCAGTGACCTGGAGGATCGCCTGGAGGATCGCCTGGAGGATCACCTGGAGGATCACCTGGAGGATCACCTGGAGGATCTCCTGGAGGATCTCCTGGAGGATCTCCTGGAGGATCACCTGGAGGCTTTGTTCCTACTGGATAGAAACTTGAGGTTGACGTCTGCTCTGGAAGAGGAGCAGAGACCAGAGCAGCAGGAGGACCTGTTAGATAGAGACTTAAGACAGTGTTGGTACAATCACCTCTGTTGTAGAGTCTGAGGGCCCGTCCACACACACACACACACACACACACACACACACACACGCACACACACACACACACTTATGTGAATCTGAGGAAGATGGACGTTCAGAACATAGTTTTCTTAGATCTTTGAAAAAACGTGTGTGTATGTAAAAACGGTTCAGTCACACAAGACGGATCATTATTGAAACAATGATGTCATAGCCCCGCCTCTCTCACTGTTACCCCTAGCAACCACAATAACAACAACAGCAATGGTGGAGTTGTTGTTGTGTGAATGGAGGACCGGGGTGGCGCCACACACAGGCCTGGAGGATGTACTACAGCTTTTCAAGTCATTTTCAGTGGATCTGTGTGGACGCAGATATTTCCGGAAATGTTTTTTTTTTTTTTTTTTAATAATTAAAAGGTTGTTTTGGGTGAAACTGATCAGTGTGGACGGGCCCAGAGAGACGCCAGCGGGATCTCGTCTCTCCTAGATGATTTTGTTGCAGCGCTCTGTGTTTGTGTGCTATAGGTTGCAGCTGTGAAGGACGGCGACATGCAGCGTAGCTTCTAGAGTCTCTGGATGCATTCTCACATTCCTGAGTTCCCATAACGCTCTCCTTTTCTACCTGTTTGTTCTTCTCTCTCACTGGTTAAGAATTTAAGGGCAATCAACGCATACATATTGAGTATCGTCCTCCGTGCACTGTTCCAGAAAAAAGGGGGGATGAATCTTTTATGTGGCAGTGGAGTGAGAGAATCTTTATATGAGCTCAGATTTGACTGAGTGGTTTTGTATTCTTGAATAATGAATGTGGATAAATGGATGTAGGGGAAGCTGGTGCGGATGACTTTCTGCCTCTCTGCCTGGTGGCACGTTCACGTGTGAAGCTCAGATCTGCAGAACTCCACGCTCGACACGCTATGGGGTCTCTGAAGGACCAACAAGGGCAAAGCTTTGAGGGAAGGTTCACTTTTCAACCTGTACGTCAGCTCTGGTTCCTCTGGTTCCTCTGGTACCCCTGGTTCCCTCTGGTTCCCCTGGTTCCTCTGGTTCCTCTGGTACCCCTGGTTCCTCTGGTTCCTCTGGTTCTTCTGGTTCCTCTGGTTCCTCTGGTACCCCTGGTTCCCTCTGGTTCCCTCTGGTTCCCCTGGTTCCTCTGGTTCCTCTGGTACCCCTGGTTCCTTCTGGTTCCTCTGGTTCCTCTGGTTCCTTCTGGTACCCCTGGTTCCTCTGGTTCTCCTGGTTCCTCTGGTTCCTCTGGTTCCCCTGGTTCCTTCTGGTTCCTCTGGTTCCTCTGGTACCCCTGGTTCCTCTGGTTCTCATGGTTCCTCTGGTTCCTCTGGTACCCCTGGTTCCTCTGGTTCCTCTGGTTCCTCTGGTACCCCTGGTTCCTCTGGTACCCCTGGTTCCTCTGGTTCCCCTGGTTCCTCTGGACGTGACGTACGGAGCTGTCAGGCTGCTTCCTGTGCTACTGTGAGGCTGGGCCTGCTTACAGGGTTGTCTGTTTTCAGTTTGCATGTATTTGCACTCGTTTGAAAGCATAAAAAATAAAAATATTTTTCAGCAAAGGACTCAGTGAATTTCTGCTACGATCTTTCCTCGCTTTTCTCCTTCATCTCCACCCTTTGCTATGAAATCTGTTTTTAAAAACTCTGGATTCATGTTTTAAATGTGACTTCACGCAGTTCTACATAAATGTAAATCAGAGAAGTGAAACCTGCAAAATGCCTGACTGATGAGATAAGATGCAAGGTTTGGTCCCTGTCATAATGTGAATGAATGAAAATGTTGAATTTAAAAGGATAAATTATGATTAAAAAGATTAAAAGGTAGTCAGTGAGTCCTGTATGTGTGTACATATCTGAATTGTAAATGACAAACAGTAGAAAAAGTTTAGTTTTTAAGTGTTTTTACAGCTCCGAGGGAAAAAGGAAGTTAGGATCGGACGACGCTGCCCCCTGGCGGACAACAGGGGAATTACCAGAGAGACACGAGGGATTAAAAACGAGTCCTTTATTATGATGTTCCTTCCTCGTTCACCTTTAACCAAATAATAACTCTTTATAGAAATGTATTCATATTCAACAGTTTAGGTTGCAAATAATTACCCACAGAAGGTAAATGAACACGACACACAGAAGAGCCACCGTAAAGAAGTCTGACGCACACACAAACACGACGGTCCATGCTTCAACCTAGAGAGAGACCAAATAGAGTTTAATCAACCCAACCAGAAAAAAACCTCACGTTGCTTCACAAATAAATAACACACACAAATATAATTATACACAAGTTCAAAAGCACTTAAAATGCAAAGTATGACGATCCTGCCTGCGACAGTTCCAACACTTGTGGTTACGATAAGTGAGCGGAGCTCCAGAGGAGGTCCAGAGGAGCTCCAGAGGAGGTCAAGAGGAGGTCAAGAGGAGGTCCAGAGGAGGTCCAGAGGAGCTCCAGAGGGCCTGGGCCTCGCGCTTTGGCAGTTTGACCCCACGTGTCTCCTCCTGGACTCAGGGACAGACGCTGCTGGAGACGCGGCTGGAAGCAAAGGCACGCAGTGTCCTCCAGGTCCACACCACACACACACACACACACACACACACACACACACACACACACACACACACACACACACACACACACACACACACAGACTGCCAGCCAGAACATGCTGCAGCTCAGAGAGCAACACGTGGGCAGGTGCTGGATCTCCAGCAGGTTGGACAGCACGCCGGGTCCCTGGAGGGGCATCACAACGTGAGCAGACCTCAGTCTGAGGATTCATCTGCCACTGCTGAAGGACGGAGGAGCAGAAACGCTCCGTGAGGCCAGAACAACACCAGGAATCAACGTGTGAATCCCATCATGAAACCCAACACAACTAGTGACTCTGGTCACAGATGTGATGCTGAACACAGTGGCTCTAGATGAATAACATAAACAACGAATGGCATTCAATAGCTGCAATAACTAATTATATGTAACTGTAAAAATGTATCAATAGTTTAATGTTTGACATTTAAAAAGAGACCATTCTCCGCTCTGTTTCTGTGACAATGAAAGGAATCAGATGAAACGTCCTGATCTGCGTCTGTTTATGGAACATTTCACCGTCTACTTCTAGAAACTGATCGACGAGTCAAGACAGTTATCAGCGACTAATCGACAAGAGGACAACCATTCTGTGTCTGTCTAGCACTGATCACCTGTGTGTGTGTGTGTGTGTGTGCGTGTGTGTGTGTGTGTGTGTGTGTGTGTGTGAGATCATGGATCACTTTGTTTGCAGCTGTTTTACTCTCACACCAAACTCCTCCTCCACCACCTCCTCCTCCACCACCTCCTCCTCCAGCAGCTCCTCCTGCAGCTCATCTACTCCTCCTCCGACGGCTCCTAAACCCAGCCCCTCCTTCCCTGCTCCTCCTTAGCTCCTCCTCTCCTCTAGCAGTACTCCTCCCCCTGCGGGTCGGGCAGGTCGTTGAGGTCCAGGAAGATGGAGGTGTTGGAGAGCTTGCGTCCGTTGGAGGACAGGTCGAGCAGCTCCTCGGCCGTGCTGGGCACCGAGCTGATGTACATGTCCCACACCTGCTCCGGGGAGTCCAGCTCCAGCAGCTTCTGCTTGATCTTCAGGTTCTTCTCGATGTTCCGGCGCTTGTGCTTGAACTCCAGGATGGTTTTGGTGTAGCGGTTGATGGTGGTGACGGAGGAGGCCATGCAGGCTGTGAAGGAGCTCCAGGCCAGGCTGGAGGGAGCAGACCACGGCAGAACAACAAGACATGTAAACAACTGCTCAATCTAGATCACTGTTGATCTATTCATAAAACAAAATCTTAAAGTGACCCTAAAAGCAAAACACATGATGCACTTGACAACGTGATTTCAGAATTCCCAATCCTGTTTTGTTTTCTGATTTTCAGATTTGTTGTTAGACTCATTAAATCACATCCTGATATTGTTAATGATTCCAGGGTGAAGGAGCACAGACTGACATGTAGGACCAGCTGTAGTCCCAGGTCTGGGGCTTCCAGTCCTCGGGGCCCAGGCTGACGGTGAGCTGGAAGGCTGTGGTGAACATCATGTGGGCCACCATCCCCAGCAGGCCTGCACACACACACACACACACACACACACACACACACACACACACACACACACACACACACACACACACACACACACACACACACACACACACACACACACACACACACACACTCACACACACACACACACACAGTGAGTGTAAGAGCTTCTCCTCATCGAGCCCTGCACCTCCGCACAGCCAACACTAGGGGGCAGTGCTACATAACGATCGTAGCTCTACCTCCTGTGTAAAGAGTGTTATTCCTTTATTCATTCATTCATTCATCAGTCTGCAGCCGACAGACGGGACATTACAGGACACACCTCACTGGAGGAAGAGGCTCTGACCAGCGATGATGCTGTTGTTGGGGAAATTACAACTTCTCTGGAATTTAATAAAGAAAGTGAAACAAACTTCATCTGTTGGAAGTCGAGTGTTTCTGCAGTAATTGCTTTGATTTGCAAGTCATTTCTTCCTGTTTGTAATTATCTGTTGTTCTACTCAACGACCCCGACTCCTTCCCACTCCCCAGTGAACAGAGCTGCCTGCTGGCTGCAGGAAACATTCAGGCTGCAACCAAACACTTTCATTTTGTTTTTTGATGGGATTTGAACCCTAAAACCTCCTAGTTTAACTTCCAGAGGGGGCAGATATAGAACAAAAAGTTAAAGTTGATCTATTTAAACATTCATTTTGTGGAACATCTGAAAGGACTCCTTGTTTTCCTGAATGTTTTACTCTGCTTTACCTCAGCTTTGATGTTTCTGTTTTGTTCCTTGTTGACAAGAGGAAACAGTCTTTTCTGTCCACAGTGTACAACATTTCCCTTTCTCCCTCATGTTTTTTTCCTCTTTTTGCTCCAGATTTGAGAGGCTGGAACACACTTCTCAATGCCTCTAAATCAGAGCGGGAATAAAAACCAGCTTGTGTAGCCTGACAATCCGATTACACACATAAGCCCCCAAAAATCCCAGGACTGAACACGAGCGCGGCCACATTCTGCTGCAAACACCTAAATTCCCATCTCATCCCGATCAGTGCTCATGTTTATTCCTGGAGATATCTCCCTGCTGAATTATCATAATGTGATGCAGATCAGACGTTTCTTATAATTTTTTTTATAATTTATAATTTTATTTTTTAAAAATTTACTTTTTTTCTAATTTATGCACGTTCAGCTCTACAAGGTCGCGCTGTTCTGTATGAAGTCAATAAGTGTCAATTCAGGTTATTTATTTATAGCTACGCAGCATTTAACAAGGACACAGCAAAGCCTCGTGGTGGAGGCTCCATCCTGGAGGAGGGGACGGCTCCAGGCCTGGAACATGGATCAAAACTGCAGTTCTTCAAGTGGCCACTAGGGGGTCCCTGCAAGTAGCTGTTAGATCAGAGGAGCTGAGATGAGATAAGATGAAATAAGCTAAAATAAGATGAGATAAGACAAGGCAAGTTAGGACAAGGTAAGATGAGATCAGCTAAGATAAGTAGTAGAAAAAGCAACATTTGTAGATAAGATGAGAAAAGATCGTCAAAATAAAACATCTGTCCACAAACAATCTTCAGTGAGGCAACAATAATAGAACAAACAAACAAATATGAGGAACATATTGTGCAGATTAGTCATTGATTAGTCATAATGTTATCATTAACTGGCTGTTATTGATAAGTTGAAGCTGAGGTTGATTAACTAGTGCTTGTTTACATGCTGGAGATGGTTTGGTCTTTAAAACAAACATGTTGTTGTTCATGATGGACAGGTCAGAGCTGGTGGAGACGCTCCTCTCGTCCTGATTATCTCGTCTCTTCGACTTCATTTTGCTCTTTCAGGATGACGTACCTTTTGCACCAGCCTCCATGAAAGTTTGATGATGTTATGAAGAGTTCATGGTTTTCCCTTCTTTCATTCCACTTCTCTTCTGACACTGTATGTATTTAATCAAAAATGTATGATTCACCAAGAGGGAGAAAAGTGAGAAAAGACATTTTTCCAAACTACTAGAAAATAAGAACGTCTCCTACGTCAGACGTGTGTCAGTGACTCATTCTGTTTATTGCTCAAATGTGAAGTAAACAAACCAAAAACAAAATAAAAGGATGTTCAGAGACACGTCGAGCTGGTAGGAGCCTTCAGACTGAACAGATTGTTGCTCAGTCTGCGTCACATCCTCGTTATCTGACTGTAACAACAGAGAGCTGAATTTCTCTGAGTGGTTGAGCTTTATATCGCTCCACAAACCAACAAACAAAGGCAGAAATAATGAATAAACAAGCAGGAATGCAGGGAGGAAATGTGCGGGGTGACTCGGTCCAAGCTGCTCCGTTTGTTCAGAGTCAGAGCTCCACACACACACACACACACACACACACACACACACACACACACACACACACACACACACACAGAGTGGATGGTTCATGGACCGTGAAGAGCTATTTGGCGACTTCCAAATTCAGCAAAAATCATCAATCTTTCCCCCGATCACTTCCTCTTTGAGCCGCAGCAACAGGAAACAACAAAGAGGAGAGACCTCCAGCCTCAGCTCCACCACCACCCTCCACACACAGACCCTCAGGTCCAACAGCTGATCACTCTTAATCCATCATCTGATAATCCCGATAATCACACCATCCAACGTTAAACAAACAGGCCCTAACTCTAACCCTACACGTATGAACGTGTTTGGAAGATAGCTGGATGAACTGAACCATTTAACCTGCTCTAATAGTTATTATGAGCTGTGCATGATGTGGAAACTGTCTCAGAGTCACCTAGCAGCACCCTCTACTGGCCTGGAGGCTGTACTGCAGCGGAATTAAACAAGGTCTGAGTTTGTTGATAGTAGACTTCACAACTGCTTCTCTAAACCATACAATAACATCTGGATTTGAAACTTTAAACATAAATCTTGTTTGTCCTGTTTTCTGAGTTCTGGTCGACCTTCAGACCTCCGATCGTTGGTAAAGTCCCTGGGAACGCTGGGAGAGCTGGTAAATCCAGTGGGATCCCACTCCCTGGGATTCTAGTTGAGCCGTCCTGTATCGGCTCACTTTGGCATCGTGTTTGTTTTGAGTTGCACCCTAGTTGTGGATTCCAGACACGGCCGAGGATTCTCAAAGACTTCCTGCGTTTCAACTTTTGCTCCGAGCAGCAGTAAAAGTGCTGAGCGCTGTGGCTGGAGCTTTGTGTGAAGATGAGGTGAAACAGCTGGAAACATTATCCTTCACACTGAAGAGGCATGCAAATGAGATCAGAGCTAAGAGAGGCTAAGATAAGTTCAAATACAGACAGAGCATCAGGAAGAACGGACAGACTAAAGTATAAGTGATGACTAAAGGTTAAAACATGGAACTATGTCTGATCTGATGGAAAACCTCATTTTAAAGTGGTTGTAGAACTGAGCAGCTGCAGCCCTCATCAGATGATTGACAGCTGTAATAGAGGTTAATCCACTATCGTCTATTGTTCCCCTGCATCTAATTACCACAACCGCTCTGAGCGCGTTCACTCCATTAACAACAGAAACAACTTTAAATGTCGTTCTGGATCCAAACGTTCCCGGTGAGGAGCTCTGCAGCCTGACAGCCCGCAGACAAGTGGAGCGGGCTGGAAACCGACACCTCGGGTGTATTTCAGGATTCACCTCCATGTCCGGCCGCTCCGGCCGCTGAGTCACAGGTAAATCAAACATAGCGTGTGCAGACGGGTCGACAGCCTCGTTTATAGCTGAGTGAAGGTTAGAACGGGCTGAGGCAACGGGCTGAAAACGACACAAACAGAACCTGGACCTAGAGAGGTTAGAGAGGACCCGTCACCTCCACACAACCAGCAAATGATGCAAGGCAAAGAATGGACATGGACTGTTGTAGAGCATGGACTGTTGTTTTCACTATGTCCAACATGTTGGAAATGTGTTTTTTTTGCATATGAGCCGTAACTCTCAGGTCTATTCCAAGGTCAAATGACTCAGAAACACCTCGATACTGCAGGCACTGAGGAGCAAACAGACCAAACTATCGTCTTCTCTTATTACTCTCAGAAAACTAAACACACTCTTCAGCTGCAACACGTCTTTCACAATCACTTTCTCCTTTAGTTTAAATGCTCAAGTCAGTCTTGAATGAACAGCAAAAGAGATATTTCTAAAAAAAAATGCTCTGTGTATAAGCTGTTCCATCCCATAATAACCCTGGTACCATGTGGTCCTGCTCCATCCCATAATAACCCTGGTACCATGTTGTCCTGCTCCATCCCATAATAACCCTGGTACCATGTGGTCCTGCTCCATCCCATAATAACCCTGGTACCATGTGGTCCTGCTCCATCCCATAATAACCCTGGTACCATGTGGTCCTGCTCCATCCCATAATAACCCTGGTACCATGTGGTCCTGCTCCATCCCATAATAACCCTGGTACCATGTGGTCCTGGTCCTCCACTCTGAGGAAGATGGACGTCCAGAACATAGTTTTCTTAGATCTTTGAATCAGATGTAGAAACAGTTGAGTCTCCTCCTCTGTCCATCTGGTCTGAAGGGAACTGGTCATGTGACCCCTACGTCAGGTCACGTGACCTGGAGATGTGAACAAAGTGTTTCCATCAAAAACTTCTAGATGGACACGTCTGGAGGACCTGCTCAGGAGAGGAAGAATCCTTCCCTTCATCATCATCTTTATCTTTTGATGCTCTTTGTTTTAGGTAATTAATCATTTCAATGAGGATAAACTCTTTGAACCCTAATCATAGAAACAATTAGAGCCTCTTAATGACAAAACAAGCACACTAAGTGATGAGCAGTGATAAATGTAGGACCTAGATATGGAGGCGGCAGATTTTCCATTTCACTATGCTAATGATATGTTGTCGTCATGTTTTCCTCCTGACAGAGCCGAGGTGACACACACATCCACAGGAATTATCAGGAAATAAATGAGGTGTCAGAGGGAAGCAGAGGGGACGCTGACGAGTCTCTGAACAGAAGAATATCAACCTAACGAGCTTCTGTCTAACGACCGCACGCCGCTGTTTCTGAATCTGAGCAATTACCACATGAATTGTTCCTGATTGGCTTCAAATCAGCTGCTAAATGACAAATGGTGAGTGGACGACGCCTATGTGCACTTTACCAGACCTCACACACACACACACACACACACACACACACACACACACACACACACACACACACACACACACACACTCCTCTGCCCTTGCCAGAGGACACACTGACATCAGGCAGACAACAGGTTCAAACAGAGCAGAGGATACGTAGATACGTATCATATAGAGTCACACATCACTGAAATAATGACATACCAACAATAACAACAATAATAATGATGATAATAACAATGATAACGATCAGAACAACAACGACAACACTACTACAGCTATTAATAATAAGGTTAATAATGGCGGAAAGTCAAAAATCTGATCTATTGTGTTGATGCAAAACAAGCAGTAAAAGCAGAACAGAGTCAGAATCCCTCACTGCGTGTTTCCTGGTCGTGACCTCTTGTTCTACAGAGGCGTGAACGTGTCATTTACACTGAACTCCTCTCCACTAACAGACCAACGTCAGATGACACTAACGAGCCAAACGGATCAAAGGAGACGTGAGCGACTCTGCCCCGGGCCTGAAAATCAAAGCTGCGGTGAGTCAGACTGGGAGAATCCCGTCCTGGGGACTGGGAGCTGATCGGGATTCTCCACATCGCTCCACATCTGCTGAGTCAGACACGTCAACGCGGGATCAGCTGAACTCACTGATCGGAGGAGACTCCCGGCTCGAGCCTTCAGGGAAGCCACTGATGGACGCTCGTTCTAGGAACAAGTCCATTTGCTCTTCATAAAAACACAAACAGACAGAGGAAAAGTCTCGTTGAAACACTGTGGATGATGATGTCTGGTCACTTCACTTCAAACACTGGAGTAATGATGAATGAGAAAGCACGGAGCGTGCTGCCCTGGAAGCAGCTGTGACAAACTGTGCCCATCGATCGCGTTCAGACCGCGAGGAGAACGCAGCTTTCTGCCTCGCTCAGCACAAAGCCTGGAAACAGCTGTGGCAGCTCGGGCAGAAATGAAACTGACACTGAGCTAAAGTGGAGACGAGAACGTTTCTGCCTGGACCAGACGAGGCCGCGGATACTGAGATGTTTCCTCAGGTCATACCTGGACTCCTCGATCACTCAGCATCATTCACACTGACTGGATACGTAATAATTCAAAGATGACAAATTGGACTTTGTTCACAATCTTCAAGGCTAGTGGAGAGATATGAGGTGAACTGTTAATGACCTGTTAGCGAGAATGACAAATCACCTCACGTCCACTGTAAAACCCAGATTACCAGTATAAAGTGTAAGAGGATGTAGCCTCATTGTCTGAAACATCATGGCATCAGATGGTACAAACGGACGTCCAGACAAAGAAGAAACATAAAAACATCAAAGGAAAGAGCAGCTCTACACAAAGTCAAAGATAAATCACTAGAGGGCAGAGTGAGGAGCGGAGGGGGCTACGCTAGCTAGCTAGCCTGCTAAACGTGATGGAAGCGACACAGTTTTGTCGTCGTCTCTGAACGCTGTCAAACTTTGCAGCGGGAGACGTAACGAGTCAGTGAGTCAGAGCCGAGGAGCTGAGGACGTCTCAGCGCTGAGTCCCTGCCCAGAGTGTGGTGCTCGGGATCATTTTCACAGAGCGGATTAGAGGGAGGAAGGTCACCGCTAAGTCCTCCGCCCAGAGACCGACACACAGACGGGAAAAAAATGGCTGGAAAAGATCCAGGCCGACCGACTGGCCTGGATCTGAGGACACAGTTCCCTTAAGGTCTGAAGACTGAAGACAAACAGTGTCCAGTGGAGACGTGTCCATGTCCAGTGGAGACATGTGTCCATGTCCAGTGGAGACGTGCTGTGTATGTGTTCCTATAGTGACACGGCTCTCCAGTGGATACAAATGCAAAGACAATGTTTTAACTGTACATGACATTTCTACATGCTTCAGTACATGTATGATACATGGGTTCACACGTGTTGGTGGAGAAGGAGAGCAGGTCGCCTGAACATTCAATAATTTACTGAAGGCAGCACCCTCTGAGCCTCTGACAGCCACGGACGGTTACAAGCTGAGGAAATGAAACACTTTTCACCATTTCACCAGTTCCCAGTGCTTCACTCACTCCGAGCCGGACTGACGCCTACTGTCTCCAGCGGTTGCGGGGGACACGCTGGTCGATCATACTCTGTTACTGAGATGTGTCTGTACGTCAGGAAGCCAGATCAGCTGTGGTGAATAAGTCATGAAGTCTTGAAGATGTGAAACTGTGAGAAGATGTAAGTCTATGCATGGTTGCCAGATAAGCATGCAATAACCTAACCCTAACCCCTAATTGTAACGTAACATAACATAATGTAATGCAATGTAACGTAACATAGATAGATAGATAGATAGATAGATAGATAGATAGATAGATAGATAGATAGGAGAGCAAAGTCATAACTCAAATTTCTATAAAATAGGTCATGCTTCTCAGCCGTGACCCACCCAACAGTTGTAAAGATTAAAGTACTGCACGTACGTCTGTACACACACACACACACACACACACACACACACACACACACACACACACACAATGCAGTCCTCCTCTGTGCAGTTTTACTAGAATCAACTAGAAAAAGAGGGCGAAGGTCAGTCGATTCAACACAAACGAGCAGCGATAAATAAAAATAGCAGCGACAACAAACGTTTCGGGAAAACAAGTGGAAGCAGCTGCTGCAGCTGACGACTCGGACAGAAACACGGCACGATGTGAACTTTACAGCTGCAGCCGTAAACACGTAGCGCAGGAAGAGCTGCACACGACCTTGGCCCAACTTCTACTGATCAGCCCAGAGTCCGGATCAGAACCTCTGTCCATTCAGCACAGAGAGTAAAGGTCAATGACCTGAGCAGGGGTCAGCTCTACAACATCATCATCACAGACTTAGCTAGGTGCTACCTTCCAGAATGTTCCTCTACAGTATGATCTCAGTGAGACAGCTTCTAGTTTATAGAACCGTTCAGCAGTGATCTCCACAGTCACAGAGGAACCTGGAGGACAGACACCAACCTACAGATCCTAAATGTAATGTATTGATAGGGTAGACGGATAGAGAGATTGATAGAAACTTATGGAGCTTTCCCTCTGTGTGTGTGTGTGTGTGTGTGTTTGTGTGTGTGTGTGTGTTTCGTAGAAGCATGTACAGTGACGTTCAGTCGCTGTACATGCTTCACGCTCCACCCACCGGAGAGCACCGTGAAAATGGCGGCGAAGGCGTTGAGCTTGAGGCCGTCGATGACGTTGCCGAAGTGACAAACTTCAATGGACATGAGGACGCCCCCGGTGGCCAGGAGGAGGATGTACAGGCACTCAGCTACGATGCACAACCAGAGGACTCCTGAGAGAGAGAGAGAGAGAGAGAGAGAGAGAGAGAGAGAGAGAGAGAGAGAGAGGGAGAGAGAGAGGGAGAGGGGGATGAAGCCTCAGATTCATGATGTGGGAGGAACAAGAGAGGAGGGAGGACGGGGTGGGAGGAGGGCTGAGGGAATATATGAGGAAGAGGAGGAGAGAGCTGCCCGATTGACCCCATCACCCATATCATTAACCTTCACGGCCGGAGGGAGGATTTATGAGCGGCCGCGGGGACGCCGAGCAGCCCGAGCTGCGTGTGAGGACAAAATACCAGCGGATTTAAAAAAGCTGTAAATGGAAGCTGTGTTATAATTGCATACATCACCTGAGGGCAGGTAGTTATTGTGTGGTTAATTAATCACAGCGCAGACTAAACGAATATGCCTGTTACCCAAAATACCTCGCCGTGAATTATGAATACGCTGCCTTCAGCCACCAAAGGCTTTTTTAAAGACAAGCTTTAAAGTGAGTTTGGAGCCGGTAAGAAAAGATGTATTTAATGACATTCATGCAGGAGAGTGGAGAGGATTAAGGGAACATCTTAAAAGAGTCTTAAAACTGACCAAAATCAAGTAAATAAGTATTCTATCTATATAAAGTATATCTAGGCAGCAACCTAAGATCTGACACTCTTTGAATAGTCATTTCAGGGTCTGCAGCTCTCATCTTTGTCACAAAAACACTGTAAACAACATAAACGTGTCATTATTGGTAAGAGCTGAGCAGCCGAGTCGAGGGATCAGTATCACTGGGACTATTTTGTTTGACAGATTGATCCTCAGCTCCTGTGAAGTGGAGTGGACATTCAGAGCAGCTGGACAGTGGAGCCGAGGCTCTAATGGAGGCAAAACATCGGCCCGAAACAATGTGGCGGCTTGTTTCAGCTTTTAGAGCCGCTAATGGCGTCGTTTATCATTTCATCTGCGTGGTGGACGGAGCACCTGTCTGGACTGAACATGTTTGTCTGGAATATGGTTTTCTAGCCTCTTTAGGCGAGCTTTGACAGGTGCATCGCAGCAGAATTATAAACCTTCTTATACAATGAGAAAAAGAATGCATGAAAACTGAAACCTGATTTCTGACCGTCTCAAAACTTGCTCATTCCAACAGTTCACAGACGTTTTGTGCTATTGGTTATTGATTGTCTCCTCACTGGGTTTATTGCTGACAGGAGGAGGACACGCCGGAGCGTTGTCCTCTGAGGACGAGGACGAGGTGTTCCTGTCCCCGAGCCAACCACGTCCTGACCTGATGACGGGGACAGGACGTTGTGGACGAGTCGGCCGAAGACGCTTCACCGTCTCCTCATCGAAAACAACACAAACTCCTCCTCTCCACTCCTCCATCCTTACTCCAAGCTCACTCCTACAACTAGGCCACAACACACACACACACACACACACACACACACACACACACACACACACACACACACACACACACACACAGGCTGTGAACAATAAGACTGAATAATGAAGGGACTGTGTCTGATCACACCCAGGAGGATTGCAGAGCTGTCTGTCACGTTAGAGTTAAGCGTTCTTCTGACCTGAACAAACACGCGGCCTCTCAGAGAATCAAACTGAGCTTTAAAGATGTAAAAAAAAACGATAAAAACAAAGAAACAAAGCAAGAAAAACACATGGGACCACAACCTGAGGGACAGCTCAGGGCAGGCCAGAAACACGATGAATCAAAGAATGAAACAATCAACAACTATTTCAACAACTGGTGAGTTGATTTACAACAAATACAGCAACGTTTTGAGAGGGAATTTAAATATGAAGCCAAATATCTCTCCCTGATCTCAGATCATTTTTGTCTCCTGCTGAGAAGAGGACAAAACAAAGTCATTTGAAACATATTAAAAATATTTACAGTTTCTGCATCGTTTTTTATAAACCAAACAACTAAACAATTGACTGAAAGAAAGTAATCGACAGATTCACAGCTCGGGACCTGCAACCTAATCAACATCAACACAAAGTGATCGTGTCTGAGAGGGTTTCACAACAGTTAACGTTCAGATTCACTTAAGAAAGCTGCACAGCTGTGATGCTCTCTCTCTCTGTCTCTCTCCCTCTCTCTCTCTCTGTCTCTCTCTCTATGTCTCTCTCTCTCTCTCTCTCTCTCTCTCTCTCTCTGCCTCTCTCTCTCTCTGTCTCTCTCTCTGTTTCTCTCTGTCTCTCTCATGTCTCTCTCTGTCTCTCTCTCTCACGTCTCCCTCTCTGTCTCTCTCTCTCTATGTCTCTCTGTCTCTCTCTCTCTGTCTCTCTCTGTCTCTCTCTCTCTCTCTCTCTCTCTCTATGTCTCTCTCTCTCTCTCTCCTGTCTCTCTCTCTCTGTCTCTCTCTCTTGTTTCTCTCTCTCTCTGTCTCTCTCTCTGTCTCTCTCTCTCTCTGTCTCTCTCTCTGTCTCTCTCTCTCTCTCTGTCTCTCTCTCTCTGTCTCTCTCTCTCTGTCTCTCTCTCTCTCTCTCTGTCTCTCTCTCTGTCTCTCTCTGTCTCTCTCTCTGTCTGTCTCTCCCTCTCTGCTTCCATCTCTCTCTGTCTCTCTCCCTCTCTCTCTCTCTGCAGTAACTCACCCTGCTCTCTCTCTAATATCCACGTTGTGCCGTCTAGTTGCGGTTACTCGGTCGGTCCGGGCGTAAACAGACGCGTTGGTGACAAACAGTGGACCGGCCTGAGAATGAGGCGGAGCTGATTAGACGTGATTGATCTGTTGGAACATCCACTTCACTTTATTACCGAACTGATCCACAGACGAAGCCGCTGCCAAAACACTGGACTTTATAACATTAGAGAGAGAGAGAGAGAGAGAGAGGGAGAGAGAGAGAGATGATTTATTCAGTCTCAGCTACGGGCCGGCGTGATAGTAACCCTTCATTTACAAGTATCAGGGTAAAGCCTGCTGATGTGGCTGCAGATCCAGTGTAAGCTGGAGATGAGGAGCGAGCGGGAACATGCGGCTCTTAGCGCTCGACAGATGTTCTGACAACTGTGCAACAGCTCCGGAGCCACCGCCAGGGCTTCAGCTCAGTGACTAAAGATCTCTTTTCTTCTTTCTGTTCTTTTCTTTTTTTCCAAAACGTCCACTTGAGTCAAAATGGTCACCAGGGCGCTAAGCAGCTTAGAGAGAGTGATCAGAAAACATGCAGGCCTTAATGTTGAGAGAGAGAGAGAGAGAGCTCAAGATTTAGACTTCAAAAGAAGAAAGAAGAAGAGGAGGAGAAATGTTTGTGCTCCACCCACGGCTACGACTTAACTTCCCCAGTCTCTCACGGTTCTTACATCCACTGGAGCAGCTCAGCAGCTGGTTTAACACCTGGAAATATGAGCAGAACCAAACTGTCTTTACCTCGTTCATTGGAAGGTGCCACATACAGGAAACCTCCTGCAGTTTTCACCTGGAAAAGACGAGAAACGAGACATTTTATAAACACTCAGACTTCACCTCTGTTCCTTTTTTACTTGGTTAAAACAATTTACAGCCAAACATACAGATGTCCTACAACTTACACCACGCACACCTTTCCAGTTTTCTGCATATGTCAAGAACATAGTCTGGCCCTCAGAAACCCTCCTGACATCAGCTAAAATGTTCATACCTGTTCCCAATTCATTTTCCTGCAAACTGCATCTATGTACAACAGGTCTGAAAGGAACTTATTACATATTATAACATATTACAGTTTTCTCAACAATAAGAGGACTGGAGTTTAAAAGCATTAACGGAGTCGTAAAGTCTGCTCTCCTTTTGTTTCCAGTTCAATCCATCTTTGTCCATATTCCATCTCGCCTGCAAACATTTGTCAGCACAGCCGTCTCCTACTGTAGGTGTTGTTGTTTTTTCCTGTCATTGATTTGTTGATCTGTCTCTCAAACCCAGCGTGGCCCATATAAAGCCTCTCCACGTTCATTTGAATATCGTGCACAATATTTTATGGGCACGCTGCTCCATCTGTATTCCATCCATCCAG
>CM055207.1:1612978-1673993 GCA_029224185.1 Karalla daura | reverse complement strand
GAATATCTATGGATCCGAACGGAAAGAGATGTCAAACACTGCCTGTATATATTTGATATTAGCTCAGAGATTACAGAATATTTTCATATACTACAAACGTGGTGTTTTTGCAGTCTGACCTGATCTAATGCTGTGCACATCTGTCCACATAGAACAGAACAGAATAGAACTGTCATGGTACTGTGTACCTATCAGGTGATTCCTAACCCCAGGCCTCACGTAAACAGGCAGATTGCAGTGAGTTCTGCCTGTGCCGAGGCGAGCGGTCCGGCGTAGAGGTCGACTGCTGTCACATTCATCCCCGAGGCAGAAGTGGAACTCACGGACCTGCAATTAATTCTGATTCTCAGTCCTTTTGGCCGGCTCGTTCCACCGGCTGCTCCTGAGCAGAGACAGACAGAGATTGATAGAAGGATGGTCAGAAGAGAGGAGACGTTAGCCCAGACGTCCTGACTCTCTCTGTCTGTCTGCGGCTCCCATCAGCCACAGCCCACAGCTCCCCTCATTAGTTTGTCTGTGCCTGATCAGATCCTCAGCTCCAGCTTGTGACCTGATCTCTCTGCTTTAAGGTCTTGAACCAAAACTGAAACAACTCATGATGAAACTCAAGCTGTCCTGTGTTTATGCAGAATCAGCTGCAACAAGTGGCATCTCTGAGCTACTTTATAACAGGTAACACTTCCTCACACTGCAGCTGCTTTATTTTGAAAGTCTTCCCTACACTTCCTTCACAGTTACATCTTCTTCATAATCTCTTTCCTGCTACATGCCATATTTTCATAAAATCTCTTCCGACCACAGTTGATAAAGATGGACGTGGAGCCATTGTTTATTAGATATTTTAATCATATGCAGGAACAGCCTCTTCGTCTGTCCTGAAGCTTCTTGCACCTGCTCTCTATCCACACGTGATCTGCAAGTGTTGGCACTGAAGAGGCAAAGGAAATAAAGAAAATGATTATATAATGAGTTATATAAAACATGTTATATAATTGATCGGTGGTTAATTACAGTCGTAAGGCGCGCTTTGATTGCCGGGTCTTTCTTTCTTCATCATCCTTTATTGTCACTGAGACTCATTTCTCTTCTGTTACCTAACAGGCTCATTTGAATAAAGAGGCAGAGTTTATGTGGCAGTAAAATACCTTCAGGATCGTTTAGCTGATTGAATTTTACATTCATTACTCAGGTATCTGCATGTGGAGCTGCCATCTGTCAAACAGATTTCCTCTACAAATATAACAAAGTGTGTTGTGCTGTTTGGGTTTGATTGGAAGTGGCTAACGGGACTCACAGGAAGTGTGCCTGAGTGTGAATAAACAGGTGAGTGAGTGATTCCCTTCCTTCCTTCCTTCCTTCCTTCCTTCCTTCCTTCCTTCCTTCCTTCCTTCCTTCCTTCCTTCCTTCCTTCCTTCCTTCCTTCCTTCCTTCCTTCCTTCCTTCCTTCCTTCCTCCCTTCCTTCCTTCCTCAGAGGATCCAGACTCGTCCTCTCATTCCTCACATGCATTCGTTTAATTTAGTCACCACCGACATGTACATAAGGATAGACACACACACACACACACACACACACACACACACACACACACACACACACACACACACACACACACACACACACATACACACACTCACACAGAGTTCAGTAAAGGGTGCACGTACAGACCAGAGGCTGAGATGTGGTTTGGTCGATGTTGAAGTGGAACAATCGCAGGTGTCGCCTCAGACCTCACAACGACCTCCTACACTTCAATTAGTCACATTTCAATATATTTCAGGGCTGTAATGGGATTAAGAACCTTGCTATAAATATCAATCCAATGTGTTTCTTGGAACTCCTTTGTGCACAAATGTTTTGCTAAATCTTATCATTGTGCTCTTGGATTTTATTTATTGTTTTCATTCTGTTTTATGGCCTCTCTTTCTGCTACGACTGTGCAAAATCTCCACTCTGGGACCAGTAAAGGATTATCTAATTTTACCATAAATACATTTTTAATCTCTGCAAATTTCACTCTGATGAAAGATTTTGAAATAAAATGTCAAACATGTCAGTTATAGATACGTCACAGATATGTCAGTGGCCCCGAGAGGACGCTGGAAGTCGAGGCAGAGCCATGAACTCGTTCCCTTTAAATTCCTAGAATAAAAACTTCTTCTTCTTCTTTGACTCTCAACACGATCAGATGGAAAACAAATGAAGCGTGTGAGTCCACAGGTTCTGGACAGACATGTTGGACTCGTGCAGTCTTGGTTCTAAAACACCTCGATCATCACTGGAAGAACTTTATATTTCACCTTGCACATCTGTCCAGATGTTCTCTAGTGCGTCTTATGTCTGATCTATCACAGCTTTGCTTCTCTTTGTGTTCCTCTCTCTCTTTCTCTACACACAGTGAAGCTATTGTTTCCTCAATGGTCCGTTCGATTCCCACATTTCCACCACAACGACAGCTCTGCTCAGACAAAGTGCTGAATCTCCAGTGAATGTGTGTGTGTATGTGTGTGTGTGCGTGTGTGTGTGTGTGTGTGGCTGAATGTGGATTGTTGTGTAAAAGCACTCGCACAAAGACCAGAAAAGTGCCAATACAAAGACAGTCCATTACCATCCAGCGTCTCCTCCTCGTCTGCACCTGGTGGGCGCCCAGCTGACACCGTCCACTCGTTTCATGCTGAAGGTGTCAGGGAGAAGACAACAAAACACACAAGAGACCGTCTTTAAAGTGCTGCAGAAAGCCTGCACGTGTGTTCACTGAAGAAAACGCTGAGATAGAGATGGAAAATTGTACATAACTAATTAGATTTGTTGCTTAAGTATGCAGCCTATTTTCTAGGCTTTCTCTCGAAACGTTTATCAATAATAAAATGAGCGTGTCTATGTAACTACAGGGTCTGTTTGAATGCTTTTGGTGTCATTGGAAAGGGAACACTGAGGGTCTGATGAGATGTGTAGTTATCAGTGAATGTGTTACTGGTGAATAGTAAATGAAGATGGAACACACACACACACACACACATTCTTTCATAATTAGGGCTGTAGTGGCTTGGTTATTGTTCTGCATGTCTTCAAGTCTCTGATATGGAGGATTTTGGTTTTTTAATGGACTTTGAAGTGAAGGAATATCGAAGGAATCTTTCAACCTGAGCTGAGTGAAAATCATGTTCACTCAGGCTGAATGTTGTGATTTCATTGTCAGTTCAGTCGTGGAATTTGATCAAAAGTACATTTTTGTGTGAAGCACATAAATCATGATGCTCAGAACTACACACATTATGTTTAACCGATACTTGTCCTGAGCCTTATGATTCTGCTCTTTACCTTGCTTGTTTTGAACCAAATCACATAGTTTATAGTATGTAAATGACTGTATATTCTCAAAACATCTCGGTAGAAAACGTTAATAACGTGCAGCCTCTGAAGTCGCAGCCTCAGCAGTCATCTTTGTTATATCAATATTTCCATTTTGCCTCTAAATAACCTTCCTTCCACTGAAAGCCTCACTTCTATTTCCTCTCTGTGTCGACCTGCTGCCTCAATTATCAGCTGGGTGGACACACACACACACACACACACACACACACACACACACACGCACACACGCACGTACACACACGCACGTACACACACGCACACACACACACACACACACACACACACACACACGCACACACACACACACACACTGTGCAAACAGACACGGCTCATCGCGTCCCGTCCAGCTCCAGGTCCTGGCCTCACGTTGCGTTCACTGACCAGTGCTGCCGAGGTCTCAGCCTATCGTTTCCTCCCCTCCTCACTGTCGTTATCTCACCCTCGTTATCCCCCCCCCCTCCCCCTCCCCCTCCCCCTCCCTGTTTCCCAGCTCAGATGATGTCGCCTCTCTCAGGCTGATTACGAGAGCCCGGAGTGACTCAGAGCTCTAATGCGCCTCATTTGCTGAAATGGACAATAGCTCTCAAGGTTAAGGAAGAGCGTTTCCACCTCGGCTTGTTTGTGAGCGTGTATCCACACACTCAGTGATGTTGTGTGAGCCGCTGTGTGCACCTGCCACTCTGTCATTGTTGAATGTCAGAGTGTCTCCTCCTAATAAACTGATCCCACCTGAGGAGGAAACTCATCCTTCCTTAAATGTGATTTAGTGCTGACAATAATGTGCAGAGTGCATCACCGACTCGTTAGCTCCCCGGCTAATGGAGCCGCTCGCAGCCGTCCTCCTCGGAGCGGGATGGAGCCGCTCATTACTCCTCTCTGCCCCGGCTCAGAGCTGCAGTTCAACACATGTCATTAATCAGGCCTAAAGACGCTGCGCTGACTCTCAGAGGAGCGAGAGACGCCACAGAAATCATTAAGCAATGGATGCATGTATTGACTTCAGAGATTACAATAGTCAATACAGACAGAATAGTGGATTTTCTTTGAATTGCCCCACTGAGGCGAAATGATGCCCAGGGGCAACAATTTACATATTTACAGAAGGGATGCGTGAACAAAGACCAACTGTTCTGCAAACAAGAAGGTTCAATAATTTATGGAACATCAGACGTGTCAAGCTTTGGACTCTCAGAAGTGCAAACCAAAAGGAAATGCTGATTCGTTCGATTCTGTTGTGTGTTTGTTCTGTAACTCTAGAAATTAGAGATAGAGCGAAGCAGTTACGATTAATTAGCACTAATGTACCTCTAGCATTTAAAGGGAAACAGAAGTGATTCTGGTCTCCTCTGATCATCACAGGGTGTAGAGCTGAGACACAACCTGAGGTTTAAACAAAAGTAAAACTTACATTAAAGTTATGCTAAGATTTAAAGTAAACATGTTACGTCTCGAATCAGACCATGTTTGGGTGCCATTATGTGAAGCTTTAAAATGCAGCATTAGCATACAGCTTCAGGTTCTAAGAGGAGGAAGGGCCCAGCAGGAAGTCTAACGTAGGGACGGTTCTATATCATCATCATCAGCGCGCTGGCAGCCGGCTGCCTGGCCTACTTTCCACCGAGCTGATTCTGTGGAGAAAGAATCTCATCCTCCCTCCTTTCAGTCTCCTCCTGTTTTTTGGGGAGGTTAAAAGGAGTCTCAGGTGGCGGGGCACACTTGCCAATTACAGAGCAGATAGGAGTCTAACGGGAAGCAGGGACAGTCAGAGGAGCAGACGCAGGCTGTTTCTGGTAAGGGAAGCCAGATGGAGCCGACGGGGACTGTTCCTCCCAGAGCCTCTGTCTGTAAGCAGCAGCACGCATCTGCAGAAACATCAGCCCGGAGCTGAACACACAGGCTCTCTCTCCCAGAGGGATCAGAGAGCACCTCACAGCACCTGGTCGGCTGCTTAGTCAAAACGGCAATCAGCTTATTAAGCGTTAAATGGCAGACAGTGAACAAGTGGTTGATGATTGAAGAGACGAGGCCACACAGCTCCACACAGCATGTGTCCATCTCACAGATGCAGAGATGGACACATGATCCAGGTACCAGGACACTGGGAATATGAAGGGAATATATCTGCTCCGGCTTGGAGATCATAAAGAGCAAGAAAAAACCAAAAAGTAGATTAAATATTCTTTATATAGTTCCATAGCTTTTCTCTTTTACAACCATGTCTGCAGATTACCCAGAGAGCTGGATACTGACAATCCAAGCATGTTTGATAGATTTTGTTAGATAGATAGATAGATAGATAGATAGATAGATAGATAGATAGATAGATAGATAGATAGATAAATAGATAGATCCCAGACACAGCAGAGATTTGAAGCTGTGACTGTCTTGTTCCGCTTTTTTCTGTGGATTTCGTAAATCCTGGAAATTTATTTCCAACCTCCAGTCAAAGCAGAGATTTGACACATTGACCCAAAACTGCTGAAATACCTACAGCTTCTCGTTGTATTTCTGTCCTCGTCCCAGTTTTACATATAAAAAGAATCCTCCACAAGAATCAGTTTCCGCCTGCATTAACTAGCCGTTTCCATTGGAAATTCCCAGTCTGGTATTAGTCGGGCTAGTGCGGTTACGTGCACTTTAGAGCTCCGATTATACACGACTCAAAGCCATAACTGTGTCTTCTACAAATGTCATGTATTTATAAGTGCAGCTTGACAATGATCCTGAATAATGAGGAAAGAGAAGAACGTCCCTGGAGCTGAGATCAGTGCTGCTTCAGAGTGTGATTAAAGCTCTGAGGTGAGTTCTTTAATTGGTGTTCATGAAAGCTTTCGTTTGCTCATGTTGTAAACGTTGTGTGAGCTTCAACTCGATGAGTGGATCAGTCATTCAGACTGAGACATAAACACAAAGACAACCTGAGGAAGTGTTATTCAACTCTGTGCTGGAACATGAATGAAAACATGAATGCGTTCAGATCACAGGTTGGTGATTGTTGGCAGCTTTTTATGGACCCCGAGGAGCCGGTTTTTCCAGGGTTATAGGTTAAGTTGTGTATGGATATATTACATTCAGCCACACACACACACACACACACACACACACACACACACACACACAATATTTCACAGATCCACCGTCCAGGGCTCCGTTCTCGCTCCGGTTCTTCCCGACCTGCCGGGCCCAGACGTCGGATCGGGAACACACAGCCCGGCTGCTCCTGCCGCTCCGCCGCTCCGTGCTCGGATAATTCAATTAAAGCGAAGCTGCTGCTGGGGAGAAGGGACGTAATGAATGCTTTAACTCGATCGGAATTGCAAATAGTGGTATTTGTGTTGGAGAGCGGAGCGCTGGGCTGCATTGTGTGATTGTTTTGTGTGGAAACGCAGCGAGATCCGATCAGACCAGAGGACATCAGAGCAGGGAGGAGGAATACCGCTCACCGTGCAGTCGGCCAATCAGCTAACAGAGGGTTTGGTTTGATTTGGGAGACGATTACAAGATTATTTCTTGAGCAACAGAGAGAGATAGATGCAGAGAGTCCACAGAGTTTGAACTTCAGACATGTGACATTTTTGCTGTTTGCAGCTAATCATGTCTGACAGTCCATGAATATAAACACAGTAAAACATGTTTTGTGCAGTGCAACAAATCACGACAATAAAACCAGAAGAATAAGAGTAAGTGTGACCTCTGTGATGAAAAGCTGACCCAGATCATGTCTCTGCACCGACAGTCTCGCTCCGAGCAGAGGCAGCAGTCACTGATGCTGACAGCTGCTCCGTCAGCTCCCAGAGGACATGAAGCAATTTGTCCATGATTAGTGAGTTATTAAGAAATCTAGAATTAAGAAAAATTACCCAAAATTAAAGCATTTAGTAGAGAATTGAGCTGATGGAAACCACAATTGGATTCTGTGGTAGGTGGATTAAAGCATCTGCCAAATGAGTAAAAATACATTTATTTGTAAATTGTGTTTTTGTATAGAAGCCTGGGGGAAGCATGGTTAGCTAAGCATAGCATAAACTCTAGATATAGAGGTAAATGGAGTGAAAGCCTTTGCATTCATCTGCAGTAATTAGAAAACAAAAGAGCTGAAGCGTGGCCGATGGAGTCCCAGCGTGTCTGAGCAGGAGATCGAGATGTGAAAGCTTCAAAATGTGAGGCTGAAATCGACAGGAGCAGAGAGAAGGTCACAGGAAAAGGTCGCGGGGTCAGAATCAATAGGTTTCCTCCTCTGGGATCATAAACACGCAGAGAAAAGTTCACGTTATCAGGCCCTCAGAGATGTGACCTCCAGTGTAAACATGGAGCTCCTCGCTCCGCTCTGTCCTCTACCTGTCCATGTGTCCACGTCCCCACCTGTCCAGCAGCTCAGACAGCAGCCTCAGCTCCTCAGGTGGCTGGAGCTGCTGGAGCTGCTGGAGCTGCTGGAGCTGGAGCTGCTGGAGCTGGAGGAGCTGCTGGAGCTGCTGGAGCTGCTGGAGCTGCTGGAGCTGGAGCTGCTGGAGCTGCTGGAGCTGCTGGAGCTGCTGGAGCTGGAGCTGCTGGAGCTGCTGGAGCTGCTGGAGCTGCTGGAGCTGCTGGAGCTGCTGGAGCTGCTGGAGCTGCTGGAGCTGCTGGAGCTGGAGCTGCTGGAGCTGCTGGAGCTGCTGGAGCTGCTGGAGCTGCTGGAGCTGCTGGAGCTGCTGGAGCTGCTGGAGCTGCTGGAGCTGCTGGAGCTGCTGAGTGGAAGCTGCTGGAGCTGCTGGAGCTGCTGCAGCTGCTGGAGCTGGAGCTGCTGGAGCTGCTGGAGCTGCTGGAGCTGCTGGAGCTGGAGCTGCTGGAGCTGCTGGAGCTGCTGGAGCTGCTGGAGCTGCTGGAGCTGCTGGAGCTGGAGCTGCTGGAGCTGCTGGAGCTGCTGGAGCTGCTGGAGCTGGAGCTGCTGGAGCTGCTGGAGCTGCTGGAGCTGCTGGAGCTGCTGGAGCTGGAGCTGCTGGAGCTGCTGGAGCTGCTGAGTGGAAGCTGCTGGAGCTGCTGGAGCTGCTGGAGCTGCTGGAGCTGCTGGAGCTGCTGGAGCTGCTGGAGCTGCTGGAGCTGCTGGAGCTGCTGGAGCTGGAGCTGCTGGAGCTGCTGGAGCTGCTGGAGCTGCTGGAGCTGCTGGAGCTGCTGGAGCTGGAGCTGCTGGAGCTGCTGGAGCTGCTGGAGCTGCTGGAGCTGCTGGAGCTGGAGCTGCTGGAGCTGCTGGAGCTGCTGGAGCTGCTGGAGCTGCTGAGTGGAAGCTGCTGGAGCTGCTGGAGCTGCTGCAGCTGCTGGAGCTGGAGCTGCTGGAGCTGCTGGAGCTGCTGGAGCTGCTGGAGCTGGAGCTGCTGGAGCTGCTGGAGCTGCTGGAGCTGCTGGAGCTGCTGGAGCTGCTGGAGCTGGAGCTGCTGGAGCTGCTGGAGCTGCTGGAGCTGCTGGAGCTGGAGCTGCTGGAGCTGCTGGAGCTGCTGGAGCTGCTGGAGCTGCTGGAGCTGGAGCTGCTGGAGCTGCTGGAGCTGCTGAGTGGAAGCTGCTGGAGCTGCTGGAGCTGCTGGAGCTGCTGGAGCTGCTGGAGCTGCTGGAGCTGGAGGTGCTGGAGCTGCTGGAGCTGCTGGAGCTGGAGCTGCTGGAGCTGCTGGAGCTGCTGGAGCTGCTGGAGCTGCTGGAGCTGCTGGAGCTCCTGGAGCTGCTGAGTGGAAGCTGCTCCGCCTCTAATCCTGCAGCTGCAGCAGCTGCAGCTCAGCACCAGGCTCATCCTCTCTCAGTGTTTACTGTCAGTGAGAAGCAGGAAACAGTCTTTAAGTCTTAACTTCAAGTTTTTCACTCTGTGCAGGTCAGGAGGTTCGGTTAGACAAAGTTTGACATGTATTTGTTTTGTTTGAATATTTTTCAGGATGAAACAAACAGCCACATTTGAGAAACGTGACTCATTACAATCTGGAATGTCTGTTTTGCTCGTTTCTCAATGCTTCTCAGACGCACTTGTTGTTTTCTCTCAGAGTGACATTTAGTTTCATTTCACTTCACCTTGGAACATACAAGACACATGAGTGAGCCTGCTAGGAAATGAATGTTGTTTTCATGGTTAACTTGGTGATTTTACTCTCTCTCACCCATTTTGTTGCAAGGCTGTGACATACAAGTCGTACAGTATAGTGATATAGTTTAAGTGTAAAAGGTCATACAGGTGCTGCAGGCCTGTACCGTAAAGGCAACCTACAAGTGTAAACTTCCTCCTATCGGCTGGGCCTCAGGGTCCTGACCCAGACCTGGTCCAGACCTGGTCCAGACCTGGTCCAGACCTGGTCCAGGTGTCTCTCTGAAGGTGCAGGCAGCAGATGTGTGGTGCTGGTAACAGGTTCAGGTTCATGCTCAGGTGAACAGTGGAGGAGCGCAGAGCGACTCCGTCTGAGTCAGGTGTGACGTTCATTCCTCCAAATCACAGTGAGTGATGCCTGCTGCCAGTCTGCAGCGCTTCCCCAAAATTAGAAAATGAGAACGCTTTCCTGCCCCCGGCATTTCACAGCGACTCTCTCTCACTACGGCAACTTTTTAGAAATGCTGTCTTCCACTGTTTCCATCAGGCTCGGGAGACAAAAAGACAGTCTCTGCTTGGTTATAAAAAGTACTGTACCAACCTAACGTGAGGTGTCAGCTTCCCTTCTGCCATGTATCTACTGAGGTGCAGGATGCTGAGGTCACGACCCAGGCACAGAGTTCAGTTTGATATTAAACAGGACAGATGAGTCTGTTGTACTGGACATCCTTCAGCATGAAAGCAGGTTTGTAATTTCAGTCAACAGGATGTTTCAATAGTCTGCGTCCAACATGTTCTTGTGTTTCCTAGTTGCAGGATTTTAATGAGCATAACGTTTCCCATTCTCTGTGATCAGATGGAGGCAAAGAAGTCTGGAATGATACAAAGATAACGTCTTTCAGAGAACAATGACACTCTTTAAACTGAGATGAAGACATTGAGCAGTCGTGTGGAGTTGGACCAGAGCTCCTCCAGATGAAGGTCACGACACGTCAGATGCTGCACGCTGTTCTTCTGCTGCGACACAGCTGCCCTGCTGCACACACTCCGTAACGGCGCTGTCCTCCTCGTCTCCTCCTAATTACCTCCAGACTTCCAGACAGTGTCTGCACGCTGTCAAACAAGGACAGTGAGGAAGACAAAGACACTGCGTCTCACCTGGAAACAAACAGAGGCCTCAGACTCTCAGAGACAGATATCACACCTGCCTCCAAGTCACCCTGAGCTCTAAAACAAAGGAAACTGAGATAACGTGTCACACAGGAGGAGGAGGAGGAGGAGGAGGAGGAGAGGAGTGGGCTGATGGGAGGCCTGATAGTAGAAGGTCCACAGGAAGAAAATGACAAGACAGAGCTGTGTAAACAGAGAGGAGATGGGTGAGTGCTGGTTGTCTGGACTCTAAAGTAAGAGGAGTGATCCGGGCTGGAGGAGAGGCTGGGTGTGATGGAGCGATACGTTCAAGGACTGTGGGAGAAGATAAGTGTGGGGAGGAGTAGGAGGCTGCAGCAGGTTGGGGGTGGGGAGGGGGACTCATCACGCAGCCTCAGCTCCTCTAAAGCTCCAGAAATATCACGGTGATGAAGAAGCTGCTGATCGGTCCCAGAGCGCTGAGAGACGTCCAGCAGGACACAGGACAAACCTGAGCTGGACTCTGACTCCAACACGCAACAGCTGTCAGGTGGCCAGAGACAGACAGACGTCCCAGAGTGGATGTCCCAGAGCAGATGTCCCGGAGCAGACGTCCCAGAGCAGACGTCCCAGAGCAGACGTCCCGGAGCAGACGTCCCAGAGCAGACGTCCCAGAGCAGACGTCCCGGAGCAGACGTCCCGGAGCAGACGTCCCAGAGCAGATGTCCCGGAGCGGACGTCCCGGAGCAGACGTCCCAGAGCGGACGTCCCGGAGCGGACCATGGAATTGAGGCTGGCCCAGACAGTGATGACAGAGTGATAACAGAGTGATAACAGTGATTTATTCTTCTGCTGCTGGTGTTTGAAATCCTTTTCAACCAGATCAAAGACCTGGAATCTGCAGCCAAGAGAGTTGAAATATAATAAATGAATAAAGGAGAAAACATCTAAAATTAGCTTGTTGTACATGCTGCAGGTCCAAAGAAAGAATTGTCCTCGTCTCGTCCAGACGCTGTCCCCAAGAAAATAGGACTAAAGCTCCTTAATTGACTGATTAAAATGTACCCTAAAAATTAAATTCCCAGAATTATTTATGAATTTTATTTTTCAGGTAACTCTGATACTCAGTGAAGTCAGTGAAAGCTGAGAAACTGAGCATCTCACACAAAGAGCTGTGAGAGGAAAGAGCCTTTATTAGGAATGGACAGATTAGCTCCACGTCAGGCTACGTTCACATCTGAGAGTCTCCAACCACCAGCTCCACAACCTCATTTTGTCTGACGTTCAATTATGGACGAACATGTCCAGGACCAGGATACCTGCGAGGCGGAGCAGCCCCCGGGGGCCGGGCTGGCATGGCTGCAGGTGAGTGCAGAACGGGACGAGGCTGCTCGGCCTGATCAGTATGCACGACTCTGGAGGAGAGTCAGTGTCTGGACCAGGCTGCAGGCCCCGTCTGGCTCCCAATATAAAAGCAGCTAAACTGCAAAATGAGTCACGGTTCATATAACGAGCTGAATCCTGAGCAGCGAGGAGGAAGGAAGGAATATTAGTCCAACATGCTGTAAGAATGTGGGCGTCCAAAAACAAGATGAAAACTGTAAATCTGAGAAAAAAGATCCAAAACAAAGTGAAAAGATCTGTTCCTGAAACAAGATGTAAAGTGCCTGATCTAAGATGTGCAACAACTGGAGACAAAAAGTGTCAAATTCACCTCAGTTTGTTAAAAACAATCATTCATACATTGATTTAAACATTATTAATAAGAGAGTTTGCTTCTCAAGTGTTCGACTTTACATTTTAATCTTAAATCACACACTTCACTTCTTTTGAGCTCCTTCTCCCTCAGATGTACAGTTTCTATCTTGTTTTCAGACACTTCGTCTTTGTACTGCTCTGTCATTCTTATCATCTGAACCTTGTTTAACTTGTTGTGATGTTCGTGAAATGCTCCACATAATTCTCCGTCCTGTTTGTGAAGTTATTCTCAGCCCTTAACTCTGAGGACTTCTCAGCCGATAACCTGGAAACTCTTATCTGGCCTCAAAAAAAAAGGAAAGAAAAATCAGTCGATCTTAATTTTTGATTCTTCTGACAGTGCGTCAGCCTCACGACTCCTGTCTGATTGGCTCCAAGTTGGAATCGGGGCTGAAATCTCTGGGGTTAATGAAGCGTGTGCGCGTGTGTGTGTGTGTGTGTGTGTGTGTGTGCGTGTGTGTGTGTGTATGCGTGTGTGTGTGTGTGTGTGTGGTGGCGCAGCAGAAATGGCCTGGGATCCCTCGACTGGACAGGACAGGCTCCTGATAAGAACGTGTCAGCGGGAAGAATAAAGCCAAATCAGGTGAGAGGGGATTAAGAGGCAGCGTGTCGGTCTGGGGCAGATAGCTGTGACTGGCAGCAGGTATGTGCTGAGGCTGGGGGGGGGGGGGGGGGGCGTGGGGGGGGAACTGATGACTTCCTCTGCTGGACGTACGGATGGAGGGAGATGTTGTGATGGAGCAGCTCAGCCAGGACGAGACTGTATCACCTCCATAAACTACAACCAGGAAACATGAGGATGGAGGATGCTCCTCTGACTGCAGCTGCAACTGACGGATCAGGTGACATCAGCCCTTCATGCATGTATAACACACATCAGTTCCTCATTCAGCCCATGAATGAATGAAGTGCTTATCTTATCTTGTAAAACCAGTTTCATGAAGTCTGAGTCGCCCTCCTTGGATAACAATGAAGAACTGTCAGAAACCCTCGCTGACGGATCACGTCTCCATCCTCCCTGGAGAGGAGCCGCGCTGGGCCGCAGCAGCTGGACCAGGCCGGGCTTCGTGAGGAGAACAGGTACATGATGGATCAGTTGTGCCAGCAGAAACAGACCGTCCAGAGCATCATTAAACCTTCATACGGTTAAACTGACACAGGTTTAAGCAGCTACTTTAAGCCAATTACTTATTGTCAGTACTTATAGCAGTGATGCACTGTAACCTAACATGACTTTTTAGATTAAAAACAAACACATTTCTCTGCTCTGTGTGAGTCCATTCCCCTGCTTGTTCATGTATCAGATTTGCTTTATGTTGAGACACTGTTGGTTGGCTGATGCTGTCATGTTACAGGCTCCAGCAGCCTCTGGTCGAACTGATGGAAAAGGAAAAGGGACAAATGTGTTGTGAAATTGAAAAATGCCAAGGAGCCAGAGTGAGCAGAGTTTCCATCAGCCGGGTGGGAGTGGCCGGGGTCTGGGCTGAGATTATCAGGTCTGGATGACAGAGAGGCTATCAGGCTCCACATGGATGGGAGAGGCTGCTCCCTGGACCAGGGTCTCACGTCTAAGTCTCTTCAAAAGTTTCAAAAGTTTAGAGTTTAGGAAACCTGATGACAGCCTCACCACCAGAACATCTTCCTGACAGGTTCCAGGTGAACGCCAGCGGCTCTGGGGTCCAGCAGCATCAGCTCAGATGGGGACACGGATCAGACAAATGAGTGAGCCTCGCTCATTTCTTTGAGATGAATGGGGTCCTAATGGAGACGTAGACTCTTCAGGCTTGATTGTTTAGCTCTCATGTGGAGGTGAATCATCTCTTTGAGATACGTTCTGCAGGATCCCTCCTCCTGCTTCCTTTCAGCTCCTCTCTCCACGTCTCTACGTCTTTTATTCACATCTGCACTCTTACCTTTCAGCTGCACGCTCATGTTTTTAGGCTTGCATCCTGTTTTCTATATTTAGAGAAGGTTTTTTCTGTCGTATCATCATCGTGACCTTTTGTTGATTTCTTGTTAATTTTTGGCCCTTTAATGGTTGTTTCTGCAGGTTTTTCTATTCTATTAGAAAATGTCAAGAAAAAGTCATCAGTATTAAGGTTTCTAATCCTTAATTACATCAAGCTGATAAAATCTCACCACCTCTGTAAACAGCTGCACCAGCGGTAGGTAGAGGACGGCTCCTCTTCCTCTGCTGCAGCCTCGCAGATCTACAGCACGATATTTAAGACTCTAATTAAGGACTGGAGATTTGTGGTTTCGTAGAAACAGCACAACTTGGATGTCTCTGGAGGGGACTGTGGAACAACCAAGCAGAGGTAAACAACAATGATTCACTAAAAAGAAAGAAGACAACAGCCTTCCAGAGCTCCCAGTGTCAGCCCACGCTGCTCCTCTCCAGCTCGATCAAACGAAACGAGTGTGAGGAAGACGGCGAGCAGCAGCAGCCGCTCCATCACGTGACGTCACGTATGAGAGCAGCCGGGCGTGTCACGGCTACAGCACGGGCCCTGCAGGCTGGGATCTATCAGCCCGGCCGGCTGGCTCCTCCATCCCGGCCCACACCCGCTCACACCTGCTCTCCTGGGGGAGAGGGGAGAAGCTCCTCACAACCTCTGCATAGCGCTGAGATGATGCCTGGTGTTAGTGGGAGCTGGGACAGTGTCTCCGTCCACTGTGAGCTGTGGAAAGGGAGGCGGAGGCGGATCAGAGCAGGCCCCCGGGTGCCCCCCGGGTCCTCGGCCGCTCTGACCTACATACTCCACTTATGGTCGGAGGCAGCGGGGCAATTACTGGAGAGATGATTCCACGGGCACAATGCTGTAATTAGACATGCGGTTTTAACTGGTGAAATTAATCAGAATAGAGAATGGGCTCCAGGATGGAAGAAGTGAGCGATGGAGAGGGGGAGAAGGGAGATTAAAGGCTGTGAGAGGGGAGGCGAGGATGCCATGGGAGAAACTGTCTGTTGCGCTATGTAAACCTAACTATAAACGCGCTGACTCGTCTTCGTGTTCTCTCTGAAAGAATGCACTGGTGAGTTGTTGCACGGATCTATTTTTTCTTTTTTGTCTTGTTTTTTCTCTGCCTGACATGTCTGTCAATGCCCCCGTTACTCCGGAGTATTCAAAATTAATTACTTCTGTGTTTTGTGCATCGCTCGATTCCTGGCATTTTATTTTTATCAATCGTAGAAGCTGAAAAACAAGCAGCGACCACTTCTGTGTGAGTGAGAAGTAGGTCAGCGCTGCTCCTCCTTCCTTCTCCCCGACTCCACCATGGCTACACCCAGCACCATCGACCCCAGGCGGAGAACCGGGAAGAAAGAGGATTGTACCTGACGTGGAGCTTTTAATAAGACAACACAGGGGAGGAGAGACAGAACGTGTGAGACGCAGGAAAACAAAGAGTGTTAAGGATGCAGACACTTGTTGCATCTGGCAGACTTTGCTTTACAGCTGCGATTCATAGATGAAGAAGCTGCTCGTTCCATCAGAGCTCTGCTCAGGATGATCGAGAACGTTCCAGATGTAAACCTCAAAAGAAATATGTCACTGTGTCACTTTATTACAAGTGAATCATTACAAACAATTTGCTCCAAATTAACTATTAAAAAGGAACAAATGCTATAATCATCTCAGCAACAATAACAAGTTCTTTAGTTTTGTTTTTTACGTTTTTACCTGCAACTTTGTGGTTGGATAGCTCACAACTCATGTCGATGGCGATGATAGAATCTGTGTTAGAGGCCTCATAAATGGAGCCAACAGCCTCTCAAACACTCCAGACCGTTTCCAGAGCCTCCTCCTGTATTCACCCACAGGCTCTGCGTCACTGAGGAACCTTCAAAGGTGAAAATTATTCTCTCGCTTTCCAAAATAAAGAAACTGGATCGCTCCAAGCTGACTCATTATCTGAAGTAGTAGACAGAGGTTTCAGTCCAGTGAGACCTGCTGTTGTGAAGAGAGAGACTCATGTTCTCTATCCTCCTATTCCTACTGCATCATCTCACATCCTAAGCTCACCTGCAGCTGCTTCATTCATACCTGTCCAATGAAACACCTGCAGCTGCTTCATTCATACCTGTCCAATGAAACACTGCAGCTGCTTCTTCATACCTGTCCAATGAAACATCTGCAGCTGCTTCTTCATACCTGTCCAATGAAACATCTGCAGCTGCTTCATTCATACCTGTCCAATCAAACACCTGCAGCTGCTTCATTCATACCTGACCAATGAAGCATCTGCAGCTGCTTCATTCATACCTGTCCAATCAAACATCTGCAGCTGCTTCATTCATACCTGTCCAATCAAACATCTGCAGCTGCTTCTTCATACCTGTCCAATGAAACATCTGCAGCTGCTTCCTGTCTGAGGTATTCCTCGAGGACGCGTCCTCGGCCCTCGGTTCTTTATGCTACTTCTTAAAAACAAATCACTTAAAACTGTTGATGCACAACTTTCCTCTCCAGCTTTCAAACATTTTCTTGCCTACTCAATGTTTTTTTTCCCTTTTTGAATGAACTTTTTTATTCCTCCAGCAGCTTAATTCACAGTAAGCGTCTGAATAAAAATAGAAGTTGATGCTGTTTTGAGGCTCTGCTTTGCTCCAGTCAGCAAAAAAAGTTATCCTCACTTTTCTATTCAGAGTATGAACCACTCTAACCTGTTTATGCTTTCCTTTCTTAAAGTGCTCGATCGGTTTAGTCTATTCACACTGACGGTGCTTTCAGGTCAAAAGCCTTCATGTGTCCTTAACTACCAGTGACTGACCCTCATCACTCCTCCTGTGTAACTTTATTGCACCTCTGCTTATTTTCTGATCCTTATTTTCATCCGGCTCATCTTCTTACGTGTGTTGCCTGTACCTGGGCTGTTGAATCTTGAGGTGTTTTTGTTCAGTTTTTATTGCTTTTCTGTGACTCTGAAGCTGCGTGTAACCTTGTTAAGCAGAGTGCCGTGAAGTTTATTACAGAGCAGAGCTGAGCAGCATCCCTGGCTCCTCGTCTCTAACAAGATTAGAGCCCTGATACAAAATGTAGCGCACAAATTATTACCCTGTCAAACTGTATTTAGCCACATCCACAACGGTCCAGACTTCATTCTTTGCACTTTATCAAAAAGTTAAAGATTCAGCTGGATAAGAGCCATGGAAATACCTGTTAGACCTGGAAGCCTGAGGAAGACTCCACAGACCTCACAGCTCCTTGATCTGCTTCTATCTGTGGTTCTACATGACTCTGTTCATGAAGCTCCAGAAGAATATTTAAAGTCTGGAAATGAGTTTGTTCCATGTTTTAATTTTCTTACTCTAATCCTTCATATACTCACAATTACCATGGAGGCTGTCCATGCTGAGGCTCTGATCCATTCACCATTCACTCACATTTACTCTGTGCATTTCAAATATTATGTATGTATGGAAATATATGTGTGTATGTCAGTGTGTCTGAGAGGAAACATACATACTGCATAGTATGTATGTAAAAATAAAATGCTACAAAACTCACTCACATTTACACTGTAACTTCATGACGTTTTTGAACCAGACCCTGAACCAGACCCTACAGTCTCCTGCAGTACTGTAAATCATGTTGACACTCTTCTGATGGTCACATATAGATATAGTACCTATCCCTATGACACTTCAGTTGTGCTAGATTCAACACATAATGACCTTTAGATAGACCTGCTGTGGTCTCTCACTAAGTTGATGTACACCGCAGTATTTACTGAGAGTATTTAAATTATGTTAGATTTAAATTCCTTGTCCTTGCACATGCGACAGATACTCCTGGTAACAGAACTAACAGATCTAGATCTAGACACTGACTGAATGTATAGATGCAGTTCCTATGGTGATGAGCATCTGCACATGCTCCGGTCCCCCTCGCTCCCACAGCCGCTCCTCCACTCCTCTCTTCTCTCACCTCCCTCCTCTCTCCTCCCTCCCCTCCCCCCCCCCCCTTCTCTCTCCTCCCCCCTCTCTCCCCTCTCCTCTCCTCCCCCATTCCCCCCTCTCCTCCCTCCTCTTCTCTCACCTCCTCCCTCCTCTTTCCTCTCTCCTCCCTCCTCCCTCCTCTCTCCTCCCTCCTCCCCCTCTCTCCCCTCTCCTCTCCTCCCTCCTCCTCTATGTGCTGGGCTGCTGGAGGAGGATCAGTGGAGAACAGGTGTGAGCAGGTGTGCTGAAGGGGTTTGATCTCTCCCACTGTGGCCTCATTCATCTCTCTCTGTCACATCCAGCTGTGGCTCTGTGTCGCTGCCTCATTGTCATTCTGGGCCGATGTCTGTCCTCCAAATTTATCTGTAGACACGCCGGGCTCTTACACTGATTACACAGATCCTCCTGAGCAAGAAGAACTCCATCTCTGACATTACATCCTTGTTGTAGGTGAGGCAAAAAGAGATTAATAGGTTGTGGGAGGTTCAAACCACAAGGAAATGATGTCAAAGCCTGAAAAGAGATATCTTTTTACATTTTGAAAAATAGTGAATTTTATGTTTTGCATTCATTCTAAAACTATTTTGTGTTCTAATTGTCACTTTTTTTTTAACATACACTCTTTCTCCACACATGCCATCGTAAAAGGCTGCTGGGGCATGTTTTCCACTGTGTTGCATCACTTTCCTCCCTCTGAGGAAACTGAGGGTTTGAGAACTTGGGACTCTTATTGTTTGTTGCCTCCGAGTGAAATTTTCTCCCATTCTTACTTGATGTAAGACTTCATTTCACCCAACGTGGGTCTTGGGTCTGCTTGGTTATATTTTATGCTTGGTAATACGCCTCACATTTGTCAGACAGGTCGAGACTGCAGGCGGCCGCCTGTACGAGCTGCCATCCCTCACCCTGGAGTCGAGCTGTCGTGACACTTGCAGAAAGAGGTTTTGTCGTGCCGGGATGAGCTCGCTTTGTCCTTGAAAATGTCACAATCTGGAAGGCAGAACATTGCTGCTATTACAGATGTATAAATAACACTGCTTTCCTCCATACCATTAGAGGAGCTGGCTTCTGAACTCTGTGCTGGTAATGATCTCTAGCTTCTGTGTAAACCAGAGACACAACATCGATCATTAATTTACCTCTGGTCCCTTGTGGCTGCACACACACACACACGTATGTCCCACACTCGAAGCCTGCAAACTGTGAAGCATTAAAGTGCTGCTGATTTCCAGAGAAACAGAACTGCAGATGTGTCAGACCACGTTACGCTTCCCCAGCACGCCTCAGTCCATCTGTGACGAGCTGGGGCCCAGAGGAGTTCAAGGTCCTTCTGGATGGAGCTGATATATGGGGCCTGCCTGGCAGGAGCAGGAAGCTGCATTAGCAGCCAGGGTCAGGGGGAATGTGGCCATTAACAGAAAATTACAAAGAATGAGACCCGACCTGGACCTGTTCAGGGGGCGCACCCCAACGTCCTCTGCAGGTCGTCCCATGAAGACGTCCATGTCCACCGCTGAACATCTGGGAGAGCGGGTGGAATGCAGAGGTGGAGGCACTCGGCTCCAGGCCGCGGGGAGAGCTGCTGCCTGCTGCTTCATCCTGTTTGAGTCGATGAAACACAGCGATGAGGCGCCGATGCGTTTGAGGGACGTGGGAACTTTTCATTCTGCCACAACCAGACCACAGAAAACTCCAGGACAGGATGAACAAAATGAATGAAGCCAACGAAGGTCCAGATGTTCTTGTGGTTGGATGAAATAGTTCCAGGTGATCTAAATGTCTGCGGTTATCACCGAGTATCATCAAAAAACATCTAAAGAAGAGAGAGCGATGCTGAAGATAAATATAACCCAATGGAAACTAACTATATCAACAGGAATGGCTTTATGAATGTCTATGGGTAATAATATGAATGTTTTGTTGATTTCAGAACTGCTTTCCCCCTGGTGAAATATGAATGCTAAGATGAGAAGAATGTCAACGAGGGAGAAGGTGGGTTCCTGTTTTCCGTTGAGTCTGAAGGTTCCTCACCTCGACCTGCGCATCGTACCGTCCCTGGGAGGAGCTAAACGCAGCAGTTCATCATCGATGCAGAGCCAAGGTCTTCACGTCCGAGCTACACGATTATCAGCGGAGATGATCCCACTCACAGACGGACGCTCCTCCACACCCCGAGGAGCACGTGTTCAGCATCCGGCTCCGAGGAGAGGAGGCTGGACGCCTCAGCCCGCTCCAGGAGCCGAGGGAGCAGGGTGCCCTTCACACACACACACACACACACACACACACACACACACACAGTCGGCCTGACGTCATGTGAAATGAGCCAATCTCAGAGCGAAGAGGAGAAAATGTTGTCGAGTGAAGAATGAAACGTCTGATGGAGAGAATGAACGAGCTGCAGAAACATGAGGAATAAAAACGCAAATGATTGAAAAAAAGTCAGAAAAATGGAAAAACTGTGAAATGTAACAATTAACAAAGTCGATACTTTTTGTAATATTGTATTGTAAGTTGTTATTGTGTTTTTTAATCTTTCAATCTTATGTTAACTCATCTGATATGTTGTTGATATTTTGTTGTTCTGAAGACTTCGGGGCCGACAGATAAAGTGAAACACTCAGTTTTCAGCTTCGTCTCTTCTCATGGCACCAAATCCATTCTGGAGAAATATTGTTGATGGATCTCCTTTTTTAAAATGCAATTACACGATGTCAGATTCATCCTCCCTCCTCATATCCCCGGCGTTATTAATCTCTTCATTTTCCTGGTGTGACGTGTCTTTCCATCGCGTGGCACCAAATTACTCGATATGCAAAGAAAATAAGCGCAGAAACCTGGGCAGCTTTTCATAGCTTTGGCAGATGGAAAATGATGGTGAAACTCTGCAGGGTTTACTCCGACTCTCATTTCCTCCATGAGTGTATTTTGTCAGATAAGCGCGATGGCAGATACGTCTTCAAAGGGGAGCGGGATGCTCGGACCGGGTGATACGCCTCCACTGACCCAAATTAGATCCTGGCTGCTTCCTGCTGCCAGCAGCCAGAGCCAGGCCGCGTGATGCAATCAGCAAAACGGCGTCCACTCAGCACTTTATGCTCCATCAGGCAACACGCAGCGTGGGGGATTCATTCTATATGCATCTGTATATATATAGTTAGTTCCTCATGGTATTAATGCACAAACTCATTTCCCGTGAGAGTTTGAAGAGAAGGCGGGGGTGGAAATAAACCATCGCTCCGGTTCTTCTCCAGGCTTCCTGGCAATGAAATATTAAGAGGCTGCTGGGTGGGAGCAGGTTCCTCCCGCCTGGATTCACTGGGTGTCCTGGTTAGACCGGCTCCTCGCTGGGATCCTTCATGATCCTGGGGGGTGTTTCTTCCCAGACTGGACACACCTCGTGCTTTAACTATGTCACAACGTTCACTCTCTGTTTTCTCAGCGCCTCACTCGCCTGTTAAATCACAGCAATAAAGCAGCGCTGGTCTATGCCCCGACTCGTCCTTTTGCTTTAATATCTCATCCATTATGGTTCCTCGGGGTCATTACAGTAGTTGAACATAGTCTAATCATGAAGATAAGAGCCACTTTCCAGAGGCAGCCGCCACCTGCCTGCTGACACTGAGAGGCAGAGGATGAAACCCTGAAGAAGAGAAACCTTCCAGAACAACCCGGGCGCTCTGGCCCCCGGCTCGTTAGCCAGGGGCCCATCTGAGAGAAGCTAATTTGAGGCACGATGATAATATCCGTGTTATCGGGGCTCTTGGCTCCGCTCCAGCCGCCGAGTGGCTCCGCTCAAAGCTGTCCTGATACATTTTAATGATGTGCTCTTTGGCAAAAGGAGGATCCATCTTTTGAGAGAGGACAATGCAAGGCCGCTCTCTGAGGTCAATGAAGATGAGTGCAGGAGCGCAGCCTGCTCAGAGGCTCAGAGGCTCAGAGGGATGAAGAGCTTCTCTTCAGGAAACAGACCCTTTGTCTGGACGGAGGTGGAGGCCTCGGAGCTCAAAAAGAACATGATGCTACATCCATAATGACCTGATGTTAGTACATTATTAACAGCATGTATCATTAGCATTTTCTAAATCATATTCCTCAGAGCTACAACGGCTTATCAATTAATCAACTAGTAAAATACTCAAAACTTAGTAGAATACTAATCGCTATTTTAATAAAACCTTCTTAATTGCTCCTTAAAGCTTCGTAAATGGGAATAAATTCTGGTTCTCACCAAAGAATGAGGTGAGGACAAAATAATGTTTAGGGACTTTTCAGACAGACATTAGACTATTATCACTGTTTTCATCTCATTTTATAAACCATTCATTTCCTAATCAAGAAAGTAATCAGCAGATTAAATGACCACAGAAATACTCATTTATTCCAGATCTGATATTATTTTCACTGTGAGTTATGTCCAATAACACATCTTCATTCAGCTTCACATGTTGTCTTTCATCTTTGGACAGGTTTATCTCTCTGCTCCTCTGGGTTCATCCTGCTATCGTCTAGCCTCGGCTGAGTAGGAGTTTGCAACATCCCAATCAAGATGTGCCGACGGTTTTTGGGTTGTTTGCTCCAGTTGCCAGAGCTGTCAATCAAACCTGATGAAACCGTAACCACAGAGTCCTGACGAGCTGCAGTTTCCAGATTTAAGCTCCTGATAAATAACTAAAGACGTCTGTGCCCCAAAGCTTTAACTTGTAGAATCGATCCAGAACTCATGCATATTGAATGCTGTGATATCAGTCCAGGCCTCGGAGTTACACAGAGAATGCCGCCGGGTCAAGGTGAAGGAAGATCACAGTCATGTTTAAAGACGGAACCAGAAAACAGGGAAACTAAGAGCTCAACTAACAAGATACAGATGAGAACAGACACAACAGAGCAGGGACACATGAGACCACCCTGAAACTGAAGCAAACAAACAAAAATACCTAGCTATACACACTGGCTATACAAATAAACAATCCAGTCAGAGAAAGTGTGAAACCTAACACAGCTTCACGTTATTCCAAAAGTTATGACTCCAATCCATGTGAGAGTGTCATCATATCTGTTGAAGCAACCGTCTTCAAAAAAGGTGCGATTACCACGAGTGAAATGATATATGACGAAATGAGAAATGATAAATAGCACAGACAGAGACGAGAGGAGGAGGCCGGACTGAGACCTCAATCAGCCGGAGGAGGGAGGAGAGAGCAGCTCTCCACACAGAGGTCACTCTGCTGCTCTGTGGCTGCTCCACAGACGGGACGAGCTCCCAGCCAGTCTCATGAATAGAAATAAAGAACGGAAAATAAACCCATCTGACAACATGTACCTGAGCTGCACTGATGCTCTTTCTACTTATGTAGTCGGTAGATGAGGAGCTGAGCTCCAGACGATGTGAGCACGTCGCTCCCTGTCACCTGCTCAGCTGACACGCCTCCTCCAGCTTCTGGCCTCTTTATGGCCTGTCTGGGGTTTCTATCGACTCCTGGGGGAAATCTCTGGGTGTTTATCTGCTGAATGCTTAGCTGTGTGCCCGGCTCCAGAGGTCTGTCTGCTGTTTGCTGAGCACTGCAGAATAGGTGGTGTCTAAACCAAGACAAACAAAAGAGAAAGAAACTCTGAATCTGAGGTAAAAGGTACTCGAAACTAGTGACATCATCTTGTTGTGGGGGCAGATAATTTCACTTGACAAGAGTGAAGATTACAGTGTAGAGTAGAACTGTTGAGCATTGCGTACATGGGGAGTTCAAGTAGTGGAGCTGTTCCTGAGACAGCGTGAGGTCTGAGGCTGGGGACTGTGTGATGTCCAGGGTGGCAGGAGGAGGACTGTTCCCTGCAGAGAGAGCGTCCCCTGCCACAGTCACGTCTGCTGTCACAGCCTGTCAGACTGTCAGAGCACAGCTCACACCCTCAAAGCTCCACACACCCTCCAAGCTCCACACACCCTCCAAGCTCCACACACCCTCCAAGCTCCACACACCCTCAATGCTCCACACACCCTCCAAGCTCCACACACCCTCAATGCTCCACACACCCTCCAAGCTCCACACACCCTCAAAGCTCCACACACCCTCAAAGCTTCACACACCCTCCAAGCTCCACACACCCTCAAAGCTCCACACACCCTCAATGCTCCACACACCCTCAATGCTCCACACACCACTGCAGACTGGGAAACACAACCTGCAACCAGCCTGGTCTGGAAGTCATTTACAGTCACTGCAGACCAACGTAAACATCAAACATAGTGGAAATGAAGCTTCTGATAATAGAGGAAAAGAATCTGACTGTCTGCAGCTTTCTGATACTCCCTGCGGTTCCTTCATCATTTCACACTAACAATACGACTTCAGACGCTGGAGGACACAGGAAATAAATGCGTGTCAACAAAGGACGAGAACAGATAGAGGCAGAGTGACGTTCTGAGGTCTCAGAGCCAGAGAGTTTCATTCCAGCTTCCACTGACAGAAGTCGTCTGGTTATCATAACTAATCTGAATTACTTATGATAACTAAACTCTTTTTACCTGTCGCGTCATGGTGGCAGCTTGGACGCACTCAGCTGTAAATATTTGACATTCTATTCTACAGATTCTATATTCTATTCTTCTACTGAGGTGACCTCCCAGCTCCACTTACCACTGCTCAAAACAAAACAAAAAACCTTATAAAAGTTTGTGATTATTCATGTGAGTGGCATGTGAAACACCCAATCAGAGTGAAGTCTACATAAGGTTGCCAGGTCTGCATGAACATGTGCCCTATCTGTGTTTGTTATTCCTGCTGAAACCAGTGTCCCATAGCTTCCACGTTAACACCGGAGAAGCAGGTGAAATGGACTCAGGTGTTCCTCAGCTTCCTGTGCTGAGCTGCACAGGTTCTTCCTGCCTGTGGCCACATCACCACAGCGCCGTGACCTCCGACCCCTCGGCCATGGTCGTGTGTGGCGCTGTAGCTGCAGTGGGGCTGGCCGGGTGTCAAGGAGACAGAGGTTCACCAACAATTGGAGATGACAGCTCATTCATCATGGCCGAGGTATCCGTTCCACTGAATAGAGCACATTCTCCACCCTAGACTGCGCCTGGCTCGCTTAATTAAAAGTGGGAACACGGTAAACAACTTGAGCAGGGTTTTCTTTTTTCTCCCCCTCTTCTCCTCACAGCGCCACCTCATTAAAAAACATACTTTTGATGCTTGGCATCTCTCTTGTTGAATGAAGAATGGAATTGAGCTGTTAATTTTGAGGACATGCTTTGATTATTCTTTTTGTTCTGCTGCTTTGTTTTCATTGCGTGTAAGTGCGTTTGTGTGTGGGTGAGATAATGCCTTATTGTCCACTCCAGCCTGGAGGAAGATGGATGGATCCCACACACACACACACACACACACACACACACACACACACACACACACACACACACACACACACACACACACACACACCTGGGGCTGCTTTATAAAAGACAGTTGTGGCATTTTACAAATGTTCCAGCTCGTTGTAGTTGAGCTTCACTTTGGAGTGTCGTCAATAGAAGCTAGTTGCTGTGAAAAGAATGTAATGACCAGGCAGCAAATTGAATCTGCAGGGAGAAGGAGGAGGAGAAGGAGGAGAAGGAGGAGAAGAATGCAGCTGGCGGTCTCTGGTTGAGCCTCCGTTGCTATGGTTTTGGCAAAAAGCCAAACGTGTTTGTATGCAAGTATGCAGGAAAGAGAATGTAGCTCCTGGTTTTCCTCCGGCCTGTTCTTCAGAGCTGAGGAAGCTCTGGATGTGAAATGTGACCACGGTGCCAGTCAAAGTCACTCATTAAGAGATGGAGTAATTATATGAACCCAGCAGAGACCATCTGACCAACACCAAGTGTAACCTGTCTGACCCTGAATCTGAGGGAGGACTGGAGGTCTTGATGGTTCCAGACTCTCTGTTCATAGATGAATCTGTGTTCTCAGAGCTGATGTGATTCCAGAAGCTAAGCTGCGTCTCTGACTGTTTTGTGTTCAGGTTTGGAAACCTGACGTCTTTCCACCTGTGTCGAACTGTTACAATGCGTTTCTGACAACAGAATTCCAATTTGTAGATACGTTGAAATATGTCAGAATATGTCGGTGTAAAATCTCTTTTCAATTACAACTCTAGAATAAAGTCTGCTGTGACTCGGTGGTGGTGGTGAGGAGCTGTGTGGCCTTGGTACGTCCGTCCTGTTTCAGCTGTAACCTGGTCTGAGAGATAACTGAGCTCCACTCAGCCGTCCATCATGAGCTCGAGCCGCGTTCCCTCTGTGGGACACGTTGTTGAGGTCCAAAACAGAAAACACGCAGAAACCCCTAAAAAGTATGTAGAAGCATAGGGACACGTACATTCATTCAATAGGAATGGTTTTTATTCTACATAGATTGTAAACTGTTGTCACACTGTCCTGGTTTCTGTGTTAATAATGGATGTAATAATGTTTTTCATATTGTTCGTATCAGGATATTTGCTAAGAAAATGGTCCAGTGACTGCACTGGTTTCAGGATTTCATATCAGTCATACAAACAGATACAAACAGGATATTCAGCTGACTGACAAATGTGCAAAGTCATCCTTCAAAATTCATATTGCACGCATGTGTTTCAGTTCATTATTACTATATCATATCACTATGTTCTAGGTTTTATTCAATACTTTAACCCAGAACCCACAATCTGTTCCCAGTCAGAGCCCAGAGCCTCAGTATCAGTCCTCTAAACAGCAGAGGCATAAAACCTATGGGTAATGTGATCCACATCCACAAATGTATGATATTCTTAAAAAAATGGTTTTCCAGACCAAATATGTACTGTACGTATGTGTATTTTTGCGGAGGCAGAGTGCAGATAAGATGCGTCTCCTCAGAGCTTCAGGTGTCAGATGCAGCAGATCCCGGGCAGCAGTTTATTTAGAGCAGTTCCTGCACGTGCAGATTGAAATCTATCATAGATGGAAATGCTAATTCCTTCACCCAGACTGGAATGCAGAGTAGTGCAAAGACTTGCTCTGTTTCTCATGTGTTTAACGGCAAAAAATTGTCAAAACCACAAGCTTTTCCAAAAGTAGGCCGTGATCCAGCCAGAAGCCGGGCTCCACACTGCATAGTGATGAGCTGAAACAGAATCAGTTCCTTCTTCTTCCTCCTCAGAAAACTTTAATGTCCCCAAACTGTGGCGCTGCCTGACTTCCCGGCGGCCGGGCTGCTAATGTGTGATTGGAGCGTCAGCTGAGAGACGTTCGGCCCAGACCAGGTGGAGTTCATCTCCCGGCTCCCCGCTGACAGCTCTGCTCACCCGGCTGTGTTAATGACACACATTTGCCTGAAATGACTTGTATTATCTGCCTTTAGCTTCATGACTCACACACACACTGAATGTGAGTGTATTCAAAGCAGCAGACTGAAATCAATCAGGAAAAGCTGCAGAGGCACTTTCTACAGTTTATGTGCTCGGAGCCACAGACGCAGTCGCCCGAGGAGCTGTAAAGCCCTGAAACCTCTTCAGTTCTGCAGATAAAGGTTTACACACATTACTCACTTTATTTTACTGTAGTTATGCTGGGCAAATACATTCTGTTTCATCATAATGATTGCTTTTGTTATATAGGTAACGCGGGATGCTTTAAATCTCATTAAATTACAGCCTGACTCCAGGAAGCTGCTCGCTGGCAGCGTTTAGAGGCACCCCGGAGGAAACCTCAGCCTCAAACAAATGCACAGTACACAAAACAACAAATGCACCACAAACCATTCAGGTGAAATATAGTTTCAGGTTGACAAGCTCCAAACCTCAAAAGGCTGAGAAGTTGGACTATGACTGCTCCCTGGCTGCATCCAGGATGCCCTGCAATAGTTATTACTCAGACTTTACTGCAGTTTAGTAAATAAAAAGTAGATTTTTCTTCCATGAGAGTTTGCAGAGCTGCAGAGAGCTCTGGTGTTCACTGGAAGTCGAACTACACCAGAAACTAAACGTGGCTCATGACAGGCGAGCTTAGTGGGTCCTGAACCCTCGAGTCAAACCACAGAAACTGTGTAAACACAAAATAAAACATGTCAGAGAGTGAAATCAGCTGCAGACAAGCAGCGAGACCAGAGGAGAGGGAACGAGGTGCAGATTACACAGGGAACTCTTCTTCTGATAAACAATCACGTCCACGAGTGCACTGGCTCCCCCAGTGGACAAATGGAGTCATCAAAACCTGTTTCCAGTCACTTCTACTTATATACAGATTTCCCTTCATTTCATTGCTGTTTCCGTTGACTACAAATACTGTGACTAATAACTATTGTTATTTGTTGATGTTTGTTTCCACTGTCTGCACCTGACTAGCTCCAGCTGCCAGTCGCTGACGTTACAGCAGATCAAACTGTGAGAGGCGACTGATGGATGGGTGACGCCTTGCACCTTCTAGTATTCTAACCAGCAGCTCTGAAGCTCTTTTTAGTTACTGAACTGGTCAAACTTGAACCAAAACTGAAATTCTCTTTTCCTAAATTCCTGAAAAGTATTTACTGCCCCTGTCAGAACCACAGTTCTGCAGCAGGCGTGAGATTGGCTGGTGGTGTGCAGGCAGCACTAAACATGTTTTTCTGACATAATTTCATTTGAAGCAGACACGCAGACATTCAACCAGCCCGTTTCTCTGTTTTCTGTTTGGTCTGTGAGTGCGTTACAGCTCTGCTTTCCACCACATTATAAACTGAAGGGAAGCCTTGTTAAAACTGTTCGTCCATTTCCAAATCAGTTTCTACATTGTGAGTTAAGGGGGGCCCAGGATGGTTGAACAGAGGATGGGAGATCTCTGTTGGAAGCTTAGACGTTATGTAATACTGGTTTCATCAGAAACGCTCTGCTTCAGCTCCGATCTGCTATCTTTCATGCTCATCTGGCAACCACACATACACTTCAGTCTGATTGGCTGTCTTTCCTGCCACTCACATAAACAATCATATGATTTAACATTTAAGGCTTTACATTTACCTTTACATTACAGTATAGGACCATTAGTAACTTCAACGGAGGAGGAACCAGAGACTGAGGAGAACCTGAGGAGGAACCAGAGACTGAGGAGGAACCAGAGACTGAGGAGAACCTGAGGAGGAACCAGAGACTGAGGAGGAACCAGAGACTGAGGAAGAACCTGAGGAGGAACCAGAGACTGAGGAGGAACCAGAGACTGAGGAGAACCTGAGGAGGAACCAGAGACTGAGGAAGAACCTGAGGAAGAACCAGAGACTGAGGAGAACCTGAGGAGGAACCAGGAGCAGAGATACTGACGCCTGTATGGTTTGTATCACACTCATATCATTTGTCACATTCAGTCTCTGTTCAGATTCACATGGATGAGGGGCTGATGATGTTCCAGGTCTGTGGCCTGGGACAGACTGTTGTTGTTTAACACATGTCTTCTCCTCCTCTCTCCCCTCTCAGGCTAACCAGGATTTTTCCGGCGGGCCTTTATTTGTCGCCTGGCCGACATCTTTCCCTCAGACTCCCGGCACCTTTTGCCCCCTGTTATGCTTCCAATCTACCGCTCGGCCTGCGTCTCCACCTCTCCTTTCATGGTTCTCGCCGCCTGTCTGCTCCGCGCTCCGTCAGCATTGTGTCTGTCCTTGGATCACAGTCGCAGCAGACTGAACCATTCCCGCCATCTTAATCTCAGGTAATGGAAGAAAATTGGTCTCATCCCCATCTCCTCCTCCATCCTCATCCTCCTGACCTCCAGGAAAACCTTTCCATCACCATTTAATGAGTGCAGAGTTAAAACGAAGCAGCAATGTTAAATCCTGTAATCCATACCGTCTGCCCATTCAGAAGTTCATAAAGCTGAGCTGGGGTCGGTTTCTTTGCCAGATGGCACAACTGGTCTAAACATAAACATGTTGTGTGAAACTAAATGAGTATTTGATTTAAGCTGCTGGTTAATTCTGTTTAATAAGACAACAAACCACAGCTACTGGCCTTAATCTAAGCATCTACATTTTTTTTTCATTATCATAGATTTAAGTAAGACATAAATACAGAGGTGGTTATGACCAGGAGAGGAGTATGTCAGGTGTGCTTGGCTCATGAGAACAGCAGAGCTGCTAACTCAGATTCAGCCTTTTGTTTCATCATTCACACCTGCGCTTCTCCTAAAAAAACCTTCTTCACAGGTTAAATTGTGTTGACCGAGAGTCCCAGGGGTGGAAAGTACTGGGCATGAATTACAACGCTCCCCTCCTGTCTTCCTTTAGTCCCTGTGATCTCTGCACTGTCAACAATAACATAGAAGTACAGGTATAAGAAAGAAATGATGAAATGATGCATTCAGTATTTTCACACAGCACTCCTATAAGAGTTAAAAACAAGCCAATCCTCACCTGAGGCTTCGCCTCAGACGTATTTAAATGAAACTATGAAACAAGGATCACAATCACTCACACAGCTGGAAAAAATAGTCTGAGTTCAAATATTAGCAGGACAGTGAATATGCACCTTGGCACTGACATAATCTGCAATCAGCCTCCAGCAGCTGCCCTCAGCCTCTGAAAGCAGTTACATTATGCTTTAATTAAGATGAGACAGTCTCGCAAGATCCACTTGATTAACTTTTCATGCATCATTCTGAGGTGCAGACTGGAAGCTGCGATGTTAAACCAGAAACCTTCAAAGTCTGATAAGAGCCGGACGACCTCCAGAGAGGCTGACCGTCTGAGAGTAATACAGTAGGAAAGTAATGACATTACTTTCCTGTTGTAATTCTGACATCATGCATCACAGAGGATTAACACACTGGAATACTAATTAAAACTGAAGTTATTTAATTTAATTCTCCCATAACATAACACATTAGGAACCACTGGAAAACATCAACATTTGTAACTTGAATATTCGTAACTTGAATATGAAAATACACCAAGCTAACATCAAGCTAACAGCAAGCTAATAGTAAACTAACACTAACCTAACATCAAACTAATACCAAACTGACATTAGGCTAACGCCAAGCTAACACTGGGATATAACACTAAGCTAACTAAGGCAGTTAGCTTAGAACCACCAGCTTTTATTAAACTTAAAATACCGATCAATACTTGCAATGACAAGCTAAACCTAACCTAAACAGACTTGTTATTACAAACAAGAAGGCAATTAGCTGCATTAAACTGCAGTTTTGGATACTTCTGTTCTTAGAATACTTCATACGTATGCAGATAAAGGGGTGCAATGCATTATTATTACAACAAGTTGTTTACATGTTCTTCTTGTGTCTGTGTCGGTTTTCCTCAGTTTCTTTAAAAAACAGAGAATCTAAACTTCCCCTAGGGGTGAATGTGTGGAGATAGACCAGCACCCCCCTCTGATGGTCCAAAGCAGCTAAGGCAATAGATGGACGACTGAAACTAAGTAACTTCCCCAGCCCTGCTCAAAACACAGACCCAGTATGAGTGTTTGCAGAAATCTGCACTCCAGACAGCCAGAGCTGCTGGGAGCCGCTCTCTAATTGGCTGGGTGGTTTGTTAGGTTGGGTGCTGTCGCCCCCTGGGTGTTACCGTGGCCCCTAGGGGCCCGGTGGCTCCATCGGTGCGGACCAACACCACGGCTGGGCTGAACCAGGCCCGTGTGTCTGCAGCAATTAGCTCCAATCAGCCTGTAAACGAACTCCTGCTAGAGCAGACTCACTGGGTCGAAAAGCCTCAGTCTGTGTGTGTGTGTGTGTGTGTGTGTGTGTGTGTGTGTTGGGGGGAACTAAAGATAATTTGGCATGTCTGGCTGTTTTTGTGAAATCAAATATATCTCTATTAGTATAAATGGAGCCATAAATGGAGTCACACAGAGCCACTGAATCAAGTGCAGCAGGAAATGGACCTAAAAATAAAAATGACTGAGAATCAATTTGCCCAGCGTGTGCCATCGGCGCCCGTGTTTCATACCGTGATGACAAAGCTCAGCCAATCAGGTGCGATTCCAAGAAGGATGCTGAGATTTGTGCGGCTTAAAGGGAAAATCTGAGGATGTTTATCCGGACCCTGGGCTGTTGATCCCATGCTATAGTTCTCTCAGGGTTCCATAAGAGGGTTTGGCAGGAACTCTGAGCTCATACATCCAAATACCTGGCCGGCCATTTATCAGCGGCTGCAGCCGGGGCTGAGCCGATGGAGATGGAGATGAATGCTGGGCCTGCAGTGGCAGCTGGGTGTGTTTAACGTTATTATACGTTGTGGTTTTAAAAGCTGCAGATCGTCCAAAATCACAAATCCTGCACACACTCCCTCCCTTAGAAGTTCAGTCATCCATTCATCATGATTACTTACACTGTGTGCTTTGTTTTGTGATTTTTTTAACAAGGTGAAAATGTTTTTTATTTGTTAAAAAAAAAACGTTTTTGCACATTTTTCTACATTATTATAGTGCGTTCCATATGTTTAACGCCCACACACATATCCATCCAGCTCATGAGTCTCCCTGTGGTGCCAAAAACAAATGAAATAGAATCTTCAAAGGAGTCACCTCATGTTGTTTGTTCACAGCTCTACAAGAGAAATAATTTCAGAGACAGGCTGTGTTGTCCCGGCTCAAAGTAATGTGGGGGATTCACTTCATCGAGTCTCAGTCGGTGGAGACACAAAACCACGGAGCATTAAACCAAAACCAGGAGTTAAACACCACGAGGGGACAGTTCAGATGACAAGGCCCATTAATGCCCAGCTTAACGATGTATCTGGGGGAGCTTGAAAACTTGGGAGGGTTTCATGGGAAAACGCTTCGTCAGAGTAACTGTAACTGTTCAGAGCTGACGGCAGAGGAGCAGAGAAGCTCCAGGACACTGACTGGAACCAGGATGCTGACTGGAATCAGGATGCTGACTGGGACCAGGATGCAGAGTGGAACCAGGATGCAGACTGGAACCAGGATGCTGACTGGAACCAGGATGCTGACTGGAACCAGGATGCAGACTGGAACCAGGATGCTGACTGGAACCAGGATGCAGACTGGGACCAGGATGCTGACTGGAACCAGGATGCAGGGATAAACCAGGGATTGGACCTGATGTAAACAGGTCCAGAGCTCCCTGGTCGACTTATTTAACAGTGGTAGCAAAAAGGCAAAAGGTCAGAGCTGGATGAGTCGGTCTGAGGGGAACCGAGGAAAATCTGAAAGGTCCAGAAAGCGTCGGCTGGAATCCAAAACTACACAGGGACCAAAAAAAAGAAAAAAAGAAAATGAACTCAGGGAACTGCAGGACAGAGGGCAAAGAGAGAAGGACACAAATAAAGACCAGAGAGGGAACCTCATACAGTATACAGACTCATATACAAGGTTAATAAGTTTTGAAAAGGCCTGGAAATTTCAATATCCAGTCATGAATTTATTTAGGTAAATTCATTCCAAAATGACACATTCTTTACCTGACAGTATGTGATCATATTGCTGGTATGTGGGTTTAAACAAATGTTTATTTTGGATAAAATCAGTCTCACATTTCCATTTTGGTTGTTTTTTCATAGTTTTATTCCTACATCTCATGCAAATTGATGTATTTTTGTTTCCAAGTCATAGAAAAGCGTTGGTTGAAATGTGTGTGAACCTGAATCCTGAAGCTGTGCGACACATTCTGGTCTCAGTTCTCAGTCGATCTGCAAAGCTCATCAGTCTTAAAGGTGCTGCCAGGCAGAGTTTCCAGCCGTCCCATGCAGCTTTGATGTCTGCCATCGGTCTTTATGCTCAGCCGGGCTTATGGCCAACAACAAAGGCCTGAGGGGTAAATTGCGATTTGTGATACAGGGATTTATAAATTAAATTGAGGTGATTTGAGTCTTGGCCATAGCTACACACTTAATGGCCAGATGTCAAACGTTCTTGTCCAACTCTCTGTGGAAAAAGCAAAGAAACAAACTTCCAAAATGTCAAGTGATCCTTTTAAGAAGCCTTCTCTGTAGACTGGAAGCTAAATCCTGCAAGTGTGTGTGTGTGTGTGTGTGTGTGTGTGTGTGTGTGTGTGTGTGTGTGTGAGAGAGAGAGAGAGACTATGCTCGCTCAGCCAAGACGAGACTATAGCTGTTTCCATTATTTCAAGGCATGACTGGAATAAGAGACGGGGTCTCTGCCTCCACCGGTCACATGTCGGCCTTAAAACTGTGTCCTGGCAACAGCGACGGGACGAAGTGGCTCCTCAGGCCAAAAGTGAGGGAAGGCTCGATAATCTCTGAATATGCAAACACACAAACCCGACATCCTCTGGGCTCTCAGGTCCTGTTTACGCTTCCCGTGCAGATGCATCTGAGAATGCGTAAAACTCTCAGGAAGTGATTTATGAATATGTACGGGCTATTCCTCCATAGCTCGCCCCTATATCAGCGCTGCTCTGCATCTATCAGCCTGTAGCTTCACCACGTCTGCGCTAATGAGCCACGGACCTATCACGTCCATGTCCACCACTGCATCTACATGGACAGCCATGTTCTGAATATTGATCCCTCTCTGAACGAGACAATCAGTCATCCATGGTGTTTGCATGGTAACATGGTGTTTGTCTCTTATGGAATATCTCAGTCATATCCCTGTTTACATGCTGCAGAGCAGAACAGGATTAACGCCTAATGAAACACGCATGTTACATGATTCCTCACCCGTCATGATATGGAAACAAGGCCACTAGTGTTGTTCTCTTCTAGACCAGAGCTCACGTCTCCATTCCATGTCTGCAGCAGTCAGTCAGTCAGTCAGTCAGTCAGTCAGTCAGTCAGTCAGTCAGTCAGTCAGTCAGTCAGTCAGTCGTCACGTCTCCTCATGACTTCTTATGACTCTACGTAACTCTCGACTATCACGTTCCCATGTTTGCAGCATTCAAAGCTTGATTCTATTCATCTTCTCTCATCTCAAAAGCCCCAATTCTTCTTCTTCTCTTTGCTCTATATCATGTATGTATGTATGTATGTATGTATGTATGTATGTATGTATGTATGTATGTATGTATGTATGTATGTATGTATGTATGTATGTATGTATGTATGTATGTATGTATGTATGTATGTATGTATGTTCATCTTATTTTAGGAAGTTTTACGTAACTTTCTGTGACTTAACATTATAAGTAATAAGTATGGAGGAAATATTTATCTTTTTCTAATGTTGGGATCACTTTAGGAATAGTCATCAAAGTTCAAGTTAAATAAACTTTTCTGATGTCATTTTTGACCCAAAGACAACAGAAGGTCCTTATTCTAATATGACCTGGTACCTATTCCGTCTGTGTTTACTTAGTTGTATTTTAGTCAGACTATTGCAATGTTCCAGTTAAAATCTGAACATTGTGTCACTGTAAATCCATGAGGATGTTTCAGGGCTGTAGCTCTGAACGTTAAAGTTTCTTCATGATGACGTGCAGCTTTTCAAGTGTCCAACGTTTCACAGAACGACCTAAAAACATCAGCTCAGCGTAGCTGGATGTTTCCCGCTCGCTCAGAGCAACTTTGTCGCTGTTTGGTACGAATGTTTTCAGACGTTTCAGGTTTTAATGGCGCTAATCACTAGTTAGCGATGGGTGCTAATAGTTAATTCAGGCCTTCGGTCACAGATGTGAATGGCTGTGCAGCTGAGAGGTTTTATCTCTCTCCCTCTGTCTCTGCAGCTCTCCCTCTCTTTTCTCCAGCCCTCGGAGTGAGTGACACTTCTCCTCCCCTGCCGTCCTCAGCGGCACCTGACAGGCCTGGTGAAAGGCAGCTGGCAGCTCCGTATTGAAGAACCCAGTGAATAATTTATCTGAGCATCTGGGCTCATGTCCCTCATTCATCTCAGCAGCCCTTCTCCACATCTTCTTCATCTCGCCCGCTTCTCTTCCACCCAGCACCCACACATCCGTCAAGAGGCGCTTTTCATTTTCTCTTTTTCTCCTTCTTTATTACTTTTCATTTTGGACTGAAGCCATAACTAAGGTCTGTCTTCTTTTCCCCTCAGTGTGTTTTGCCAAACTGTCAGTCTCTTTGTCTTTACTCTCTGCCATGTCTGGATAGTTGTAGATCAGGATGAAATACGACTGTTGCTCATATACAATATCTTTGAGTGAACCAGAGGATTTGAGATAATTAATTAATTGTTCTGTATCATCGAACAGTCAGTTAATCTGACTGATTGTGTTGTATCCTGTTAATTGACTTGTCAGGTTTTGGTATTTTTACTGCCCTCCAGTGACTAAAGTCTAGCACTGGAGAAGTTAAGTATTGCTCCAACAGGATCGGAGCTTTTGTCTGGATTTCCAGATTGTTTTCCCTCAGTGTTTGTCTTGGATCTGTGTGTCTGGAGGAGTCATGAATCATAAATGGGAAGAGATTGTTGTTTGACTGGCTGAAACACTTCCACACCACCAACATTAAAGGCGAGCCCTTTGCTTCCTTACCTGGGGACTTGTTGTTGTGATGTCTGATGGGTTAGGGTTAGGGTTAGGCTGCATCTGCAGAAACATTCGACTGTACGTTCAAGTCTGTGGGGCCTGAGGAGCCGCTGGGGAGGAATGGAGGGATGACGGGGGAAGGAATGAACGGACTGGTGAGTTATGGAGAGTTGTTTTTAATCCTCCGCCTGGTTTCATTAGAGCGCGCCGTCATCCGTCATCGATCACTGGCTGCCATGGAGGATGTGTGGCAGCAGCCTGCAGCCCGGCGGCCCCGCTCCATCCTGGACACGCTGGGATCTTAATGGAATGATTCACTCTGGGAGAGACGGACAGACGGAGAGAGAGCGAGGGAGACAGAGAGAGAGAGAGAGAGAGAGAGACAACAGACAAAGGTCGCTCAGCTCTCCAACCCTGCGGGCGAACAGTGAGAGACGCCGTCACAGTGTGACCTTAATGACTTCAGCGAGCAGCGACAGAGTTGAGGACGTTTTCCTCCATCGACCGACCTGAGTCTGTTATTCTCTTTTAAACTTTATTTACATGAACACCTGAAACAATGGCTGCAAAATGCTGCTCCAGTTCAGGATGGCCGAACCAGGACCAACACGTTACGCAGCACAGTTCACATTACATGCACACCATATTTTCAAATGCTCTCTTTAATTTCTTCTTTTTCAAGATTGATTTTATTTTGTTTTGCCAAAAAAAGTTGCATCTATGTAGCAACGCTGTCAACGCTGTCATTTTTGGTTCATCTGAAGGTCGCAGTGCCGCCTCCTGGCCTGGAGGATGTATTGCAGTGTTTCTGGTGTTTCCGTGAAAACATTAGCATCACAAAAACTGAAAACTTAACAAAGTGTTCATGTGTAAACAAAGTCGAAGGTCACCTTCCTCTTCTGCAGTTTTCTTTGCCATGTTCTGTAAAAAGCTTGTACAAGTCTCCACTTTGGGCCTAATGATGTCTCGTCCTGTCTCGTCTGGTCTTACTTTGTCTTATCAGTTGATTTAAAGTCGTTGGAAACAGTTTTACTGACTCAGTAGAACAAAGTAAGTGACGCTCACATATCCAGACTGGTCATAAATAGGCAGACAGGATGAGGTGTTAGGATGGGAGAGGTGTGACGGACCGGCCATTTGTTTCACTAAAATGTAATTGATTTAATTAACTTTTAATGGGGAGCTTCAGAAAGAGTGGATGACGGAGCGAGTCTGCAGTAATGTGGTTAAGTTGGTGACGAGACTCTGGAGATAAATCACTCGTCCTGCCTCTCGGTGCCCCTTAAGAATGAATTGGAAACGGAAATGTTTAAATGTTAGTTTTTGCAGCTGGAGAAAGGACGAAACCTTGACATTATCGGAGGAGAGAAAATTGGTTTGAAAATGTCGGGAAATGTCAAACTGAAGTTGATCAGGCTTTATTGCAGCGACGCTCCACTTTAGGTCCACTTCAGTCTGCTGACATCCTCCGTCCATTCAGACACGTCATTAAAATTCACTGTTTTTCTGCCTTTAATAAACAAAATGCAGCAAAGTCAGAGAGAGAAGGAAGACAATGAGACACATTCATACAGGAAACCTGACAGAAAGTCGAATTGAAAAGAGACGTGACCAAAATATAACAGGAAACATTAAAAATGATAAAATTTGACCTCAGACAAACTCACTGACAGACTTTTACTTTGACTCACTGATGTGAACGTTGTCAACGGTGCCAAATGGAGCTTTGCTCCCTCTCCCATCAAGCTATGCTTCCACATCCAGCCTGTTGGAGCCAGAATCAGAGGAGGAACCAGAGACTGAGGAAGAACCTGGGGAGGAACCAGAGATGGAGGAGGAACCAGAGACTGAGGAACCAGAGACTGAGGAAGAACCAGAGGAGGAACCAGAGACTGAGGAGGAACCAGAGACTGAGGAACCAGAGACTGAGGAGGAACCAGGAGCAGAGACATTTCACCAGAAACTACAAATCAGTGTTTGCAGGCTGCAGTTTCAGGTTTTGAGAGTCCATTTCCCGCGTTAGTGTGTCTCGATTTGCTTTTCTGTGACAGAACCCGTCCCACTCTCCCAGCTGTCTCCTCACCTCATGAATGATTGTCATGTGAATGTGATCCCAGTCCTCCCAGTCTCCCAGTTCGACTCAGGCTGCCACTGTGTATGAGCCCTGCAGAGTGAAGGCACAGCCTCTGATCAGAGGTGCTGCCCGGGAACAACAGGGATCAATAGCTCCTCTGACGGGCCGGAGGCAGCATTGGAGGGAGGAATGAAAATGAACCCCAGCGTGATCGGATCGGGAGGAGATGGAGGCCTGGAGAGTAACAAACGTGGCTCTGACCGGGATCATACATCCTGATTTAATATCGTGCTGGCAGCTCGGGGTAAATATTAGTGTTTTGTCAGCCAGAGTCGACAGAGAGGCTGTGAGTCGGAGTGGACCCACCTGTCAGGCTGGGCCAGGCTGACGGAGCACGCTAGCAGCCGCCTCAGGCTCCATCACAGCCTCCGTCTGCCTCCAGCTGCTCAGGTGGACTGGGGCAGTCAGACTGGAGACTTCACGCTCCACTCCCAGAATGAGCTACATCCTGGAGGACCCGACAGGAAGTGCTCAGAGTGCTGAGCGGAGCAGAAACACTGTCACCATCATCAGGAGATTTTCTATCAGTATCTGACCGGAGTATTTGTTTCCTTCTTCTCATTAACTTAAAGAAATACTGAAGTACTAAATGTGACTTCTTTTCTCATCCGTGGTGGTGAGAGTGTTGCTGTAGGTCTGTCACTTAAAGCCACTTTCACTTCTTATCCTCATGTAAAAACACGGATCAAACAAAGAGTTAAGAGGTGAGCTATGCCCACATATTGTAGGGAACAGACCCGTGTAAAAATGAAAGTATCAGCAGTTGTGATAGTACTATGACTCAGGTTCAATGCCGCGTGAAGCTCAATGAGCTTTAATTTTAGCCTCATTACTTTTTACATTTTAATCCAATAATCTCATATATTCTCATAATGGTGCTGGAGTTTTGTCTCGAGCCTCGGAGCTGTGACTGACTCCGTCCGTGCAGAAAATGAAAAGTGAAAAGTGGAGTGAAACCTCGTCCACCTTGAGAACTTATTCTCCATTAAACAGACACATTCTGCGTCCCCAGTGTACATCACAGTATCCCAAACTGCACATTCAGCTTTGGAGGAAAAACTTTGTGAAATCCGGCTGTTTTGGCAGAGCTTCAATAAAGCGGCTCAGTCACTTTCCTCCTCCACAAATAAAGACGCTCTGCTCGTTTCAGTCTCACGTGCACGGCTGGACTGATCTTTGCAGACGTGAATTTAGTTTGATCGTTTTCTTGCTGAGCGCTCACTGCGAAATACTCCACGGTCTGCTGATGTTAACCTGCTGGTGGCAGCTCATCTTCTGCCTGTGTGTGAGTGTGTGTGTGTGTGTGTGTGTGTGTGTGCGTGTGTGTGTGTGTGAGTGAACTACTGATGGATTCTCCTGTCACAGTTTCACTGGAATCACATCAGATCTGCAGGACGTCTCCAGCCTGTCCCAGCTGAGATGAAAAAGTGGAGATGGAGCTTCTTTCTTGGAGCTTCTCTCTGCCTCAGTCATCATGGTGAGATGTCAACTCTGCCCAACCAGAGAGATGAGCTGGAGACACTGGTGGAGACTCAGAGAGGAGAACAGTCCTGGAGATCATCCAGCCAGGACCACCTCCATGTGGAGTTCTCCATGGAGCTGCTGCTGGATCCAGACTGAACATCCTGAGGCTCTTTGATAAGATCAGGAGACCTCAGCCATGTTTCTGATGGATTCACTGGGATGTGGTGGAGAGATGAAGCTCTGGAGATGGTGGAGTCCATTCTGAACAACTGATCCACTTCATAACACCTGAATAGAGTAGAACATGGAGGTGGTGGATGCTCCTATCTCTGCAGCCATCAGGCTTTAATTCTACAGCAAATAGTAGATGCATAAACTTCCCTCTGGAGATCAATTAAGATGCTATTCCTAAAACTGCACTTTATTTACAGACCACAGTATTACGAGATAAACACACACAGGGACTTAGGAATTAAATATGATCTTAAGTAATAATAGGAATGTGATGCAGTTCTCATCTGGAACGGTTTAAATGATTCATCTGAAGAATGCAGAGCAGCGTTATTATGCTGGTGATGTCTGTGGGCAGAAAACACTCATCACTACAGCCGAGGCTCCTCTGTGGGGTGTAGTGGATGTTTACACACATTTACGTCTGTGTAACGTTGCCTTTTCTCCTCCATCCATCTCTGGAGGCTCCTCAGTGTTCCTCCTCCACACCTCCCTGCCAGGCTGCTCCGGCTTTGTTCTCCTCCTTATCGTAGCGCTGATATAATTGCCCGGTAGGGCGGAGGATGGTGATGCTGACCTGCTCCGTCCTCAGAGGAAATATGCAGAATAGAAGCTGCAGTCTCGCCGCAGCAGAATTCAATCCCTCACAGTGAGACAAATTGTTCCATTAGCGACTCGCTGTCCTTTCAATTTCTCAGCCTGTTGATTAATAGCTAAAGAGCACTGTCTGTCACAACGAGAGTCTAACTTGGCATGTCTTCCCGGCGACTCCTCGGCCCGGCCTCCCTATAATGAGCCTGAGCTCCGGGCGCCCGGCTGCAGATTGCTTTGATGCTGCTGTTTACCCGCCGTCTGTTGGCTCGAAACACAGAAACACACAGATCCAGCCCGCGCCCGCACGCACACGCCCCCTCCCTCCCCCCAGCCCTCCCCCATCCCTCCCTCCATCCCTACCTCCCTCCCTTCCTCCCTCCCCCCAGCCCTCCCCTATCCCTCCATCCCTCCCCCATTACTCCATCCCTCCCCCCATCCCTCCCTCCCTCCATCCCTCCGCCTGGATATTAGAACAGTGCGCTCATGGTAATGGAAGAAAAAATGAGATAGTACCATCAGTACAAATGAAAATCAGCGTGGTATTGTCACTCACTTTAATGTGATGCGCTAAGACGTGCATTTCCAATTTCCATCAGCTCCTTAGTTAGAGTTCCGACCCGGAGCGTCGAGAGCTCCCACTCAGTGGACGGACGGATCCGTAGAGCTGCATATTTCACCCCGAAGATGAAATAAGAGGATGGCAGCAGGAATCAATTGGCTGTGGTTCGGACGTGTCGGGCAGGAATGCTAATGTTCAGACGCCGTCTTCATCTCCTCCTCCTCCTCCTCAGCCCGAGCTGCTGCTCTTCCAACAACTCTTATGTAAACTGCAGACAATGTAAAGGCAGCTGTGCTCATCATCTCAACCCAGATATCATATAACCACAAGGCCGGAGGCGTTCCACCATGTTCAAGAAAGAAAAATCAAGACAAGATGGTGTCGGATGAAACTGAATGTTCACAGATGAATCTTGTAGAGATGATTTAATCAGTGATACCTCAGTTATGTCCTGATCTGATGCCAAACAAGTCCCAGAACTCATGTCTCTCTAAAACAATTAACTATTATTATTATTATTATTAGTAGTAGTAGTAGTGGGAGGAGGAGTGGTAATGTCCCTACATTTCTATTTATTCTAGCGTTCATTTCTTTCATTTTTTCCACCGGTATGTGAGTGGATGGGAGTGTGCACATGACCGTGACAGACGGAGGGAGGAGCAGGTCTGCACATCTTCTCGTAGAAAATTGATGACAAAATGCACGTTTGCCCCACATCACGCAGCTCAGGCATCGATATTTCCCCATGAGAATTGATCCTAGAAGATAAATGTTAGAAATCAGAATCCTGCATTGATATTTCAGTATTGATCTGCACACCACTAAGTGATAGTGACCTGAGAGACTCACACATTTAACCCTGTGAGGCCCAACGGTGCAAAGTTACATCACAAACGACACGGTTGTAAACCTGAGTCTGAACCAAGCTGTAATGAAATGATTCCAGATGGCTCCGCCCCTGAGAGCCCCATCCTTTCCTACATCAATCACCAATTAATTAATCATCATCAATTAATGAATCACCAACTGTCTGGTTTCAGTCCCGATCACTGGGGGAACGGCTTCAGACTGGACATCATCATAAGGAATCAGAGGTGTGGGAGGTGAACTGGTCCCACTCTGGACCACAGCTTCCTTAATTGAAACATCTGTAAACATCTGTAGCTGTGTCCCGTCTGTCAGTGGAGACACATCTCAGAGAGAGAAATGACTGTTCAGCTTCCTGCTGACTCCACACACACACACATACACACACACACACATGCAGGGTGTGTGTGTGTGTGTGTGGGTGGAAGGCCTGGGGGGTGTGTGGGTGAGTTTAAACAATTGTTTTCATGATTTCCTCCATGACAACTAAATGGGAAGCGCTCCTTGATTGATGGCAGCGGGCGCAGGCACTTACAGGCCGTCCCGAGCTGTCAGCCACAGATAAGCTGCTCTCACTCGCCTCGAGTGGAAATCTACCTGACACGACCCCGGCCTCCGACGGCCCGGCCCCTCCCACAGTCTCCTCTCTAATAGGTGAAATAAATTGTTGAAAAACACCAGAAGGACCCGCAGAAGTTGTAAATCTGATTTAATCAGCTGGCAATCAAGTCTGCTAGGTATTATGATCTCTACACCTTCACAGCCCTCTAAAAACCCACCTGTTCAAACTGCCTTTTAATGTTTCACCCGTTCAACTCCGTCCTCTTGTTCTTCCCACTTTATTCATTTATTTTCTCTCATTTTCATGAATTTACTCACATAAGCATCTTTATGGTCATGTAAAAGCATGCTACGATTTGTTGATTTATTTATTCCTTCATAAGGACATAAATAATCATTGAGAGCTCTGGATATGGATGCAGACTGGGACATGGAGGTCTTCCAGGGGTTGGAGGTCTTCCAGGGGTTGGAGGTCTTCCAGGGCCTGGAGGTCTTCCAGGGGTTGGAGGTCTTCCAGGGGTTGGAGATCTTCCAGGGGTTGGAGATCTTCCAGGGGTTGGAGCTCCAGCGTGTGCAGGATGCACCTCTGGTGGGCAACGTTAGGAGGAAATTACTGTCACAGTTTACTCTGTTATCCGCTTAGCAGCATAATCCACCAGCTTATCAAATACACTCAAGTAATCCAATTTCTCTCAGTAACTCTCCCCTCTCTCTCTCTCTCTCTCTCTCTATCTCTCTCTCTGTCAAATCTGTTCATTTTATCACCTGTGTAATTTGGAAGGTTTCAGAGAGGTGGAGTTAAAATGACCAAAGAACTCAACTTGGCTCCTCTCTGACGTCTCTGCCACGTAGACTTCATCTTCAAGCTTCACTGAGAGAGCAGAGCTGCAGACAGCTCAGCTCTGATGCTGAGGGTCCAGGGCTGTGATGGACTGGAGATCTGTCCACAGTCTCATCTCTGCTCCTCTGTAGTGGACCACACCAGTGTGTGTGAGGCAGGTAAGATGTCAGATGTTCCAGGTGATCTTAGAGGAGGAATGAGCTGTAAATGGCTGAGGAGTAAACCAGTGATTCATACCTGTATCAACACAATAACACCAGGGGATATCAGATGTTTCTGGACTGCAGATCTTCACCGAGCAGTGATTGAAACATGTTAATCTCTGTTTACAACGTGGCGTGGTCCTATCAGGGAGGAGCGTGAGGACAAAGCCCAGCTGTCACGTCCCACATGTCCAAACACTGATGAGCAGAGACGTTATGAAGGGGAGATGAATCCTCTGACCTCCGCACCAAACAGTGACCTTCACAGGATCAATACCACCATGTTTGGACAAAATGATAATCGATACTAGAGAATTAGATCAGCATTAGATCAGACGTTTGCTATAAGTGGACAATCATAACTTATACAAAGTGTCAGCTGACAGGAGAGTCGGTGGGCGTTGATAACGAACGAGGACGGCGTTAATTACATGACATGTCCCACCACAGCAGTCAGGACTCATTGCTAATTAATGCTGTGTGTTCTGGTGAAGGTTGAAAAGGTCACACACACATACACACACGCACACACACACACACACACACACACACACACACCACACACACACACACGCACACTCACACACACACACACCTGTCCCTCTGATATAAAGTCAATTTAGAGCTACAACGTGATTCAAAAGCCGACTCAGCTCAAAGAGTAAGATAGTCAGTAGATCTCATGTAGTTGATGTAGACTGGAATATGGTAGATCATGACAGAATAGAATAGAATAGAATAGAACAGAATAGAAGGCCTGTTTTGAGCTGCAGTAAGCTACTATGCAGCATTGTATAATAGCTAGTTAGACTGTGGTTCCTTTGGGCAAAGTAACTCAAAAATAACAGTTGTAATGAAACTATAATGTATATAGTAACAGGTTACCATATACATCTCATAACTCTCTCTACAGAAAAGATGTCAAACATTGATTTAGAGATGTTAAATATTGAATGGGGTCAAACTGAGCAAACAAGATCTGACCTGTGGATCCACTGGCATGTGAGATGTACATCCAGAGACAGACACACACACACACACACACACACACACACACACACACACACACACACACACACACACACACACACCCACCCACCCACCCACACACACACACACCAAACCAGAGTAGCAGGAGCTGGTGGCTGGCCAGCTGCTACCGTCCAGAGACGTCTCCTCATGATGCTGCTCAGAGCTCAGAGCTGTGGAAACCAGGCAGCAGAGCCAGAGATAATTAGTGGCCCAGCACTGGTGTGATAGACCTCACTGGGTTACAAACCCTTCTGACGTACATATACACACAGCATGGGATACACACACACACACACACACACACACAGATGTGTGTGAGCAGTGTGTGTGTGAGAGGATGAGCAGAAGATGCAGCAGAAGCTATAAATGAGAAGATGAGCATCAGTAATGAGAAGCAGCATCGTTAACTGTGCTGCGGTTCACTGAAGGTGATAAAATGTCAACGTCGAGGCCAAAACTCGTTCCACCCTCTCTGCTGTTGTGATTTTGTCGGGAAGAATTCTCAAACACAACAACGTGTGTGTCCGTCACCGTCTCGGCTCTGCGTCGTCGCTCTCGGGTTCCTCTCGCTCCTTCTCACGCTCAGTTTGGACCGAGAGTCGAGGCTGCATCATTAACCCTCCAGGCAGATGTTTACCAGCCACGGACCGAGAGAGCTCGCTGCCATCCCACCTCCAAATCAGCCTGGGCACCTCACACACACACACACACACACACACACACACACACACACACACACACACACACACACACACACACACAGGTTTAATGAGGGGTCACTGTGCGCAGCAGTTATGACTGTCTGGTAATTTAGTGTAGAGGGAGAAGGAGCAGAGCTTAGCAGACGTATAGGGTTTAATGATCCACGTAACGGATCTTTTCCTCGCTGGAAGAGAAGTCTGGAGAACGTTTAGTTTGAGCGGCTGTGGCAGGATTCATACAAGCGAGCGGCTGCCTCACAGCGAAAGGTGTGAGAAGTGAAAGAAACAACGTGGAATCGTTATATCGTTAAGATCTATTATGACATTATAACAGGAAATTTTTCCCTCGTTCCTTTTTTAATGTGGCAGGAAATTCTGTTTTGTCCACAGAAAGACAATCTAGAAATATAGATGAAAATAGTGTTTTTGTATCGTATGTATTTACATTTCAAGAAAACAGCAGAAAACTAGAAGTACTGAAAAATCTATCTGACATATCAGTAAGAACAGTCGATCCTGCAGGTGCAGCGTACCAGGCTGTGAGCGGCTAGTTTCAAAGGGTCAGGGTTGTTATGAAGCTTGTTATGAAGCTTGTTATGAAGCTTGTTATGAAGCTTGTTATGAAGCTTGTTATGAAGCTTGTTATGAAGCTTGTTATGAAGCTTGTTATGAAGCTTGCTATGAAGCTTGTTATGAAGCTTGTTATGAAGCTTGTTATGAAGCTTGTTATGAAGCTTGTTATAAAGCTTATTATGAAGCTTGTTATAAAGCTTGTTATGAAGCTTGTTATGAAGCTTGTTATAAAGCTCGTTATAAAGCTTGTTATGAAGCTTGTTATAAAGCTTGTTATAAAGCTCGTTATAAAGCTTGTTATGAAGCTTGTTATAAAGCTTGTTATAAAGCTTGTTATAAAGCTTGTTATAAAGCTCATTATGAAGCGACAGATACCGTGCCTGGATCAGAGAGATCGGAGCGTTTCTTGGGCGTTTTAATTGCGTGTGTGAGCCCTCCTCACCGCCGCGGCGTGCCCGGGCTGCACGGATCAGTCTGCTGTCACTTCCTGTTTGGAAACCCCTCCATCGCTGTTCAGGGGATTAGGGCTCGGCCGGCCTCAACAACACTCCTGTGTTCATTAGTAATTGTGTCAGCTGGGCTGCAGTGGGGAGGCGGCACATGTATTGAATTATAACAACATAAATAAATCACAGGAAGTGGGTCCGAGGCGGCGCCGGCGGCTTGGTGCTAATCCGACCTGGCCGTCTCCACGCTCGCCGCCCGGGCGCCTTAATGATGTCACAGACAGCTGAGGAGAGGCGGGGGGAGCACCGGGACATGTCCACAGGTCCTGCACTCCAGGAGAGGCTGAAGGACCAGGATTACTCTGGGAACTCTGGGAACTCTGGGAACTCTGGGAACTCTGGGAACTCTGGGAACTCTGGGAACTCTGGGAACTGGCCACTCTTTCTGGATGGAGCTGCTTCAGCAGCGACCTGGAACGGCTGAGTTCACCTCTGTTCTCTGGTTAAATAATGCTGTCTTTCTAATGGATCTCTGGTCCTCCTGCTTCATTGTGCTGTAACGATGCAGATCACAGAGATGATTGCCTGCTTGTTACTACAAGTGTAAGAGGAACAAAAATCAATCGATCGACAAACCTATTAGTCTCAATTTCCAAGGACGTTCAGCATCAACTCTGGTGAAAACAGTGAAAGGAGGAATCAGATCTGAAGAGGAGCCGATCAGATGTAACGTGTCATCAGTGTACTGATAACAAAACAACAACTGCAGCATAGTCGCCATCATCAGACATCAACATGGAGAAACAGGGAAACAGTCAGGAAATAAACAACAATCTGGACACATTTAAGGAGAAAACATTCAGTAACTGACAACGTTAAAGCAACCGTCTCAACCGTCCATTACCAGACCAGACAAAATTCACTTTAACTCCATGAAAAAAAGATTTATCTTTTCATAGTCTGGTATTTACACAATACCTTGCATTACAACAAATTAATCATGATAAAAGCATGCAACATTAATAAATGCTAAAATAACAGTAAAGGTAAAGTGAGGCAGAGAGGTGAAGGGATGCAGCTTCTGTCCTATATCTGTTTTCCATCTTAACAGATGTTTTCTGTGCAGCAAAGAGACGAAGCAGCACGTCATTAAACTCACATATTTCGAGACATTCAAAAGCTTGTGAGGCACATTCATCCCCCTGGAGAGCAAAGCAGAGCTGAAAAGTATAAAGAATATTTAAGTTGCTCTCACCAGAAGACTTCAAAGTGCTGATGCTGCTCCGTGTCTGCAGGGCGAGCAGCCGTCACAACCTGCAGCCTGAAGCCGTCAGGCCAGCGACGCCTCACAGCTCCTCCGCCTCAGCATCCAATACACAGTGGAAGAGCTTTCTCAGCTGTTTGTCACAAACATGTTTGGTCTAAATACTGGTTTTAGTGCTGATCACTGGGAACGGCCCCTGAGGGCCACAGACGTGACGTTCCTCCCAGGAGCTCACACATCTGAGCTATCAGTCCCACGCTGCTCCTCTGCAGGCTTCTCTTCTCTTTAAGGGGATTTAGATTTTTTTTCTCGCCCAGTCGTGATGTATTTCCTCTGAGGGCAGAGCGTCGTCGTGTGGCATCTCATCTGGAATCAGACACGAGAGATGAAAGACTTTGAAATGCACTCCATCCTGCCATGCATATGGAGGAGGCAGAGCTGCAGCTCTGTGGTCCAGCCTCTGATGCTGCTGCGCTGAGCCAGGTACATCCTCTGACTAATGGTGAGCTTTGTTGTTGATCTCTTGCGTAGAGGAGACCTGGAGAGAAAGATGTCTAACACTCCATTTGAACTCTGACATGACATGAATGAATTCCTATGACAGTTTGATTGACTGTAATCTGGTAAATTATGTCACTTTTGTGACAACTTGACATGAACCAACACGTCTCTTTCACCTCGACCTGGTTGTGACTACAATCCAAAATCATCATCATGTCATGGAGCAGCCAGGACAGGATGTCACTCAAACCATCCTACCTCCAGAATAAATGATATATAGCTAGATAAATAATGAAACTGATTATTTATCCATGATCCTTGCAGTTTCAGAGGAGTTTCCTGCTATGAATCATGTGGAGAATGATCTGGGGACAGCAGAGCACTGGCCCAGGTGATGGGAGGCGTTGCAGTGGAGATTAAACCTCCTCCACCTTCTCTAGTGATTTTTCTGCCATCTGCCTTTGAAGTTAATCAGTAGAAGTCACAGGTCACGTACTGTGGGCAACAATTAAACACATCTACTGCAGTGTTTCATAATGAAGAAAAGGCTGTCAGCATCTCTGTGGCTCCACATGCTTGACAGAGGTGATGCGAGCCGTCTGGCCCGTCTCTGTTCTCGATTAATTGGCTGTGAAGCTGCAGAAGCTCCGAGCACGCCGAGCGGCTCAACCAGAGAACAAACAGAGCTCAGACTCTCTGCACCTAGAGCAGCAGCTGAGGAGATGCACAGATCAGAGACCTGGATGGAGATGCACCAAACAACAACAACATTACAGAGGAGGAAAGAAAGGCAGGGCTGAGGCTCCTCTGAGATGAACCACCTGTTGGAGGCAGATGGATGAGCGTTGCTCCAGAGATGATGACATTAAGGAGGTGATGGAGCCGCTGACTCCTGGGTGTGAGTGCGCTGATGAATGTGTGAGCCTCACATGAAGACCCCACAGAGACAGTTCACACAGCTCAGCTCTCTGAGAGCCCGCTTGGCTGCCAGTTACATCAGGCTGGGGATGATGTATGCTTTGAAACGTGGTCACATCTCAAAGCTCAAAGACCGATGAGGACATCTGGACTATAGGGGAGCAGAAGCAGTATATCAATAAGAAAAAGGCATAATAATGTCAAAAGTCTGCATGTGCAAACCAATAAAATAGTGAAAAAAACAGGAGCTTCTGGAAGTAACTCACAAAGGGGAGAACTTCACACAAAACTGGCAAAAATGGCATCAGATGTAGCTGTAGCTGATTAACAGACTCAAAAGTGAGGTTGTGGATCCAGGACAACCTCAGCAAACTGTTCGATTAGAGGAGAAGTCGACATGTTTACAGCCGTTCTGTTGTTCTTTCCCCTGTCGAGACTCGTCAGAATCACATGAAATCACCTTTAGCCTCGAACACAACACACACCGTCTGCTGAGAGTCCCGACCTAACTCTGCCCTCTCGACTCTGCTGCAAGTCAAGATTAGTTAATGATTCAGGCAGACGTGTTATTAGGCTGAAGATGTGAACGGTATTTCAGGTGAGGTGAAGACGTCAGGTGGACCTTCCTGTTGCACTGAATACAGTTCAGTGTTATGTGGAGACCTGAGAACATAGTGCCGCCTCCCACCACAGCTTCTGAAGAATCTCCCTCTGCTCCGCCCTGTTTGAGAGAAGCTTTTCATGAGATCCAGACAGATCTGGGACCAGAGCGAGCTGCAAGTTTCATGTGTGCTCCACTCCACAACATGTCCATGCAGAGGCCTGGACTGTGACTGTATGTTTAGAGATGGAGACCGTAGTCTGAAACTAACATGGCAGTGGAACAGCTCGTATCTCATACTAATGTCTTCACCATAAGCAATCCACTGCGTCACAACATGCAACATGTATTTAAATGCACTTTTGTGTCTTTATTCTGAGCTGCAGCCTGGATCCGTTATGCGCTCCATAACTCCGTCTATTCTTTTTCATATTTGAGAAATGATGCTTTGGAGCCAGCCGGCCCCCACGGGTGCGAGGAGAACGACTGGAGCTGGTTCAATCGTTGCAGAGTCAGGAAAATAAAAAGAGAAAAGGAAAAAGCAAACTAGCCTCTGACACAAAGGAAGAGGTCTCGCTGTAATGAGCCTGAGCTTCACTTCATCAGTGTGAGGCGCCGTGGACAACATGCCTGTTCACGTCACAGCCTCCAAAATGACGAGAGATGGAACATTTGATCAAATGATCTTGACTTTGAACGATTTATTTGACTTTATTCTGGCATTTCTTTGTATTTTCCTCCCCAGAGTGAAGATAACTCATCAGCGGTACGGGTGCTAAGCCTGTCAGCGAGGAAGGCTCTGGGACTTGTTGTGAGCCGTGATGGAGGTGTGAGGAGCTCGCTACCGGCCGTCTGCATCTGATAAAGTGGGAGCAGAGTGTTGGAGCTTTAGTCTCATCGATTGGATGAAGTGAACTCAGGGAGCGAGCTTTGATTTCTGAACAGGAGGAAACGAAATATATCAAAGGGTCACAACAAAGAGGGCCAGCCAAGATGAAAGGGCTGAGCGTCTACTGTAAGTCTGCACTGTGGTCTGGACAGAGAAAACAACATGTAGAGAAATACATTAAAACATAATGAATAAAACAGGCTCCTCGCACTGATCTCTACTGTTTACAATGTTATTCATTTTGTCTAAATATTCAGTGGCCAGAAATGTAGACGGTGCATGTGTTCATGATATCCTGATCAATTCAAGTTAAAGTTCAGAAACTTCAAAAGCTTCGTAGAGAAGTCCTGTTATTGTAAAAGAGTAGAGTCGAAACAATAAAACTTAAAAACTGTAAAACTATAAAACACTGTCAGATGTGGATAAAAGTAGAATGAAATAAATAAGACAAAGGCAGACCACAGTGTCAGACAGTGCCATATTTCAATTTCCTATCTCCAGTGTTATCCTTTTTCTTTCTTAGTATGTGTATATATGTATGTATGTATGTATGTATGTATGTATGTATGTATGTATGTATGTATGTATGTATGTATGTATGTATGTATATATATATATATATGTCAGATATATATATATATATATATGTCATATATATATATATGACATGATATGAAGAGCCTCATTCTGGTAATTAGCCCTGGGCCTCAGAAAGTGTTAATCTGGCCCAGGTTATAGCTATAGTTATAACTATAACTATAACTATAACTGTAACTATAGCTATAGCTATAACTATAACTATAACTATAACTATAACTATAACTATAACTATAACTATAACTATAGGATAAAAGAAGTAGCTGTCGGTATTTACGTTTGGTGTTTGCCCAGGACAGATAAAAGTTGAATTTTTCTTTCAGATTCTAAATGTATTTCACTTTAATGAGTGGTGCTGAAACTTGAAGCTGTGAATGGGTGAAACACTAGTGAAAGGAGAGAGGAGGTGCTCAGCACCTCCCATATTCAGAGCATTCTCTTTGATGCTGTTATTGATTATCAGTTCAGCTGTTTACTGGGGTAAACCCTGGTGCTGCTGGGGGATCGTCCTGTCTCAGGCCTTGTTCTCCCATCATGGAGCACAACGAGATGTGAGCAGCACAGAGTGTGTTGCTGCATATTTATCATCTCCCTCGCCTCCCAGATGAGTGACTTCATAGATGTGTGTGTGTGTGTGTGTGTGTGTGTGTGTGGGGGGGGGGGGGGGGGGGGGGGGGGGGGGGGGGGGGGCGTTTTTATCTCTCTGGGAGGAGATTGAGTGAGAAGGCCCAGTTTGGAGGCTCAGACAGCTGCTGGGCTGCTGCTGGGCTCTCTTCCTGGCCCGGCACTGGAACCCCTCAGAAACAGTCCTCTCCTCCTCCTCCCCCTCCTCCTTCCCCTCCACCCCCTCCTCCTCCTCCTCCTCATCATCATCATCTGCTGCTGGGGCCTGGAACAGGGCCTGGTTTGATCGATGCAGCGACCGCCTCATAGAGAGCTGTGGTGACTGTCACAGAGCTCGACTGCAGCCGTTCAAAGTCTTTTTGAAGAAACTGTGAATGTTGTAGAACTGGGAGCATAAATAATCCAGTAGCTTCACTTCATGACGAGGGATCCATAACTTCCAGGGACGCCTTTAATTGGCAACAGAGCCTGAGAAAGTGAGGTATGTATATTTTCTTCCTGGATCTTGTACAGATCCAACTTCTTGAAACTTTCTGAGTTTTTCATCAAAATAGATTCATAAAGAAGCCATTAGGTCGTGACGTTGATGCATTCAGGTGCAGTCTGTCACTTTACAGAAACCTCACTAATGTATTTAATGTTTGTTTTCCTTTCATCGTGGCTTAGTTTTTAGTACATAACTCAACGTAATGTTACGTAACACTCCCAACATTTATCTTTTTTATTTGCGTAACAGTTTTTACTTTCTTTACGACCCTCTGTGGGAATACTCTGCTTCAAATGAATCGTCCCATCTCGTCTCTTCAGAAGAGCTCATGCGGTAGCAGCTTCGTTTCAGCCCGCTCTCAGTATCTGCTTCATCGCTGTTCTCACAGTTTCCTGTTATCATTCCGTGCTGCCTGTGATTGGCTGGTTCTACTGTAGCTCGATGATGTCATGTCCTCCATCATCCACAATGTCCACTGGAGTCAGATGAAGTAGAGAGAGCTAGATATGGATAAGATCCACATAGAGCTAAGAATGTGTGAAAGGAGACGCTTGTTCTCACATCCATGGATTTACATAGACATCCATGTAAACCTTAGCTGAGCTAGAGCTCAGCTGAAGGTCAACCCAACACTCACACATCAATAATTATTCAGAGTTTTCAGCATAATGGACTCGCCACATTGGCAGTTACACCTCAAACCTTTGAACTTCACTGTCTCCTGCATCCAGTGTCTTTATAGAGCTACAGTAACAGAACAGCCACGCCTGTATTCACATGGAGAGCTCTCCACTCTCCACTAACCTGCAGTCACGTCCAGGCTGCTGCGCTGCTGGGATAAAGTAATTACCTCTAATTTGTAATCGTGGTGACGACTGAAAATAAGAAAGAAACGACGTGAATCCAGGAAAACGACAGGAGAGGCGCAGCAGGTCTGTGGCTCCTCTGGTGTCTAACCAGACGTGCTGTGTTGGGAGACTTTGTTTTTTTAGGGCTTTGCTTTAACATAACGATGGCAGGGACCCACAGAGGTGACGAACGGAGAGGCCTTTAAATCCACCAGAAATCCTCTGAGCTGCTGAGGACATTTTTCTTTTTCACATCTTTAAGAACGTCCTGGAAAAACACCAATTTAGAGGAAGAAATCTGCTTCATTTTAAATGACTAAAGCTGGAGAGAGAGAGAGAGAAAGATGCATTTACTGAATGACTTTATGGATGGATGGATGATGGATGGATGGATGGATGGATGGATAGATAGATAGATAGATAGATAGATAGATAGATAGATAGATAGATAGATAGATAGATAGATAGATAGATAGATAGATAGATAGATAGATAGATAGATAGATAGATAGAAAGATAGATAGATAGATAGATAGATAGATAGATAGATAGATAGATAGATAGATAGATAGATAGATAGATAGATAGATAGATAGATAGATAGATAGATAGATAGATAGATAGATAGATAGATAGATAGATAGATAGACAGTCAACCCAAAAGACTGATATAACATACATACTGTATAACATACATGTAAACAGACTTGAAGCAGCAGAAAAGCAGCCATATTTACATTTTCTAAAAACATTTCATATGGATTATTATGGATCATGGATTGGATTATTGTAACAATGATGCTTAAAGTCAGCTGTAAGAAGATAGTTAAGTCAGTGGATTGTAAATGTGACCTTTAATCCTGTAAAAGCAACAGAGATGACACCATTCAACAAGTCATTCACTTTCATTCAGGAACATACGTGTTCTCACTCTCCAGCCTGAGACATTCCTCATCCTTATGTCTGCCACAGATAACCCACAAACAGGAACAAGAAGAGACTAAACATCCCATACACAATCAAAGCAACGCAGCAACAGGCCTGGGGGAGCCACCAGAGGGGGGCGCTGTTCAGTGTCTTATCACAGCTGAGGGCTGGAGGGTTCTCACCAGCAACAGGCTGAGACAAAGGAGGAAGTCCTGACTGCTGTTTGCAGCTTCAAAGAGTCTGAGTCTGTTAGGAACTCATCCTGTTCCTAGACCTGCTCCACCATCTTAAAGGAAGCTGAGAGGAGATGTGAGGAGTTCCTCCTCCTCTCTCCTCCTGTCTCCTCCTCCTGCTACAGCATGGATCCTGAGCCTCTCTGTGCGTTGCAGAACTGCTCAGCTCAGCCGAGACTCGACCTCAGTGTTTTAATGAGTCCATGGACACCATGAGACATGTCAGAGGGTAATAAGGAATGTTTGCATCTGAGATGAAATAAGGAGCAGGCGTAACCTGATTTGTGTGATCTGTTAGTAACAACACATCTCTGCAGCGCTCCGAGTTTTACGAGCGGCAGCTTTACTGTCTGCTCCAGTCTCAGCGCTCATCAAGCTCCTTTTATTTCCAGCAGCAATTCTGATTTACCTCCCACACACTCTCTGCCAGGAACATCCAATAAACCAGCTAATAGTCTGGAGCACCACAAAGCAGAGTGAGTGCTGGGTTGTTCTCCACGTTTATTGTTAAAATAAACGTGGTGACTCCGGATGAACACTTACATCCTCATTATGTCAAGTTTTTATGGCGAGTTCAGGTTGCTTGGTTGTGTTGGCTCTGCTCTGAGTAAGCTGCTGGTTTTGTTCATGTGAAGTGACTTTGAGACGACGTTGTTATGAACTGACACTTAAAATAAAACTGAAGTTAAAGGTGAAACTGAGCAACAGGAACATCAGCAGGGCCAAAAACAACTGAAACAAGACTCAAATACTTAAATACAGAAGAAACGTTGTGTGGAAGACAAGAGGAAAGAGTGGGAACAGGGAAGGAGCAACAAAACAGGAAGTCACTGACATTACGGGTTTCTAAAGTATGTAAGATCTCTGGTAAATATACGGTAAATTTATAGTAAATTTTTGCAAAGTTTCTGGTTAGCAACAGATTGATAATTTCTCAATGAATGGGATCAATTACTGGTCGACACTCCATGTTTCAGCAGCACATCCAGATGTTTGAACGTTCATCCCTCTCTTCATTAAGTTTCCACCACTTGACAAAGCAGCCTTTGCTATTGTTGTAATATGATCGTTTCTGTCGTCTTTACCTTGGTAACAGACATTTCCAGAATAGCAATGTGCCCAAAGTGTTTTCAGGGGGAGAATAGACACAAATCCATTTATCTTCTTCTTGCCAGGGGTGTAAACAGAGCGGGGAGAACACTTTGTGTTGGCTGATGTTTGATTAAAGCGCCTGCCAGCGCTCCTCAGGGAGCAGCAGGTGACACACAGAATGTTTCTGTATTTATGGAGGTCCTCATGAGCAGCTGCCTCCAGAGCGCACTGACGCTCAGGTGACGTGAGGGCAGCGCCTCGTGTCCTTGATCTGCAGGAACAATCACAAATCAATACCTGGCTGCGTCTGGTCCTGGCTCCTCCTACCAGGAGGCAGCCCTAGAGCCCATAGATCACACACACTCAGGGCCGGGCGCAGTAGATCTGATGTCAGCACTCTAAAGCCAGGACGCGGTGAATGAATGAACGAACGCATCGTGAAACAATATTTCCCAGAATTCAATTTAAATTTGCACGTTAAGGTTATGTAGAGACGCCTGCGTTACTCGCTGCTACAGCGTGAAAATAGCTGGGATGTAATGGAGCGAAGAACATTCATATGCATGTGGTGTGTGTGTGTGAGTGTGAGTGTGTGTGTGTGTGTGTGTGGGGGGGGGTCACTGGAGGAATAGGGAGAAAGGATTCTGTGGGGTTTAACAGTGGCTGGCCTCTGATTCCTGGGCTTAAACATGTAAAACAGCTCTCGCTAATAGCGCTCCTTGACGCTGTGGAGGCGTGCAGCTCATCCTCTGCAGGCCTGGAACACACTCCTGTTTTCATGCTAATCCTGGGGGCAGACACTCACAGGATCCCCAGAGAGCATAATGCTAACACCTCCATAAGACTGAATGAGCCCCAGCAGCACCTTGACTGGCTGCAGCTGCCTCAGGATAAACAGAGACGTCGTTCAGTTGTTTTCATGACAGAACTGCAGTGATTTAAGTTCAGGTCTCTGGGAGGAAATTTCAATTATCAGAATGTGATAAATCATTCTACCTACGGCTGTACAGTGTCTTCTCTTAGTCCTCGTTGCCCTTTTAGAGACACAGGTTTTGGATTTTGATCCATCAAATGTTTTTCTTGTTTATGAGGGAAGAATTAGACGAGGAAGAGGAATAAACAGATAAAATCACAGGACAGATGAAACCTTCATCTGGTCCCAGTGTGTTTGGTGAAAAAACTGAACTCTGCCTGTAAAAGTGCTGCTGTGGGGAATAATATTGAGGTGGAGATATGTTTTAAACTCGAGGTGACTGGTGGTTAAAATAGTTTGTTGTGGAGGTCAGACTGATGTCACTTTATATCAGAGTACAACTGATTGTAAACCATAAAGCTCTATACAAGTATATCAGGATGGGATATAACTCCTATACTGATGTGATTCTCAACTTATCTGTAAGTTCCAACAACCTAAAATCATATTGTTGTAGCAGCCTCCTCTATAATAGGAGGACGAGTCTTCACTCTGTTTCTCCAGGGAACTTTCCCCCTCAGTGGCTCTCCCTTCTCTCAGATAACTTCTCAGAGCTGTGTTTATGGACTGGACTCTTATCTGCAGCGTGTGTTTATCTCTCACCTGAGAAACACTGGTCAGCTTTGGAAGAGAGTTCTGCAACTGCAAAACGCTGCATCCTGAATGACAAACAACAGGTTGTGTATGAAGTTTCAGGTGGTCCAAACGTCACATCTGCCTTTTATATTCCACCTAGATTTATCAAAGACAGGGACTGTAGTTGAACTGTAATTGAATAACTCTCCAGGAGAGTTTAGTTTAGTTTAGTTTAGTTTAGTTTACTTTATGTAGTTTGCACATTTTAATGTGCAATGTGCAGAGGGAGAGGCAGAAAACCACAAATGGACTTAATTGTTGCCCAACATTGCAGAAGATAATATGAAAACATAGAACAAACTAAATAATGTCCATACTGTATATAAATACAGCAATAACAAAATGAAATAAAAAATGGTATAGAAAAAAAAAAGAAAAGTGAGGCTGTGTGGGAGTCCATGTGGGTTAACAATGTGTGTGTACTGGTGCATAAAATCAAAAGGAACAAACAAAACAGAGAAAATATATTTAGAAGCACAAACAACACAACAACAGTAACATGATTTTCAAAGAGGAACTATTTGTTATTTCTAAATAGGAAAGTTCTTCCACGTCTTGGTTTCTTTAAATCTTAATGACTTTTCACCTCTACTAGTAAAAAACTTTGAGGGGTGAAGATCTGATGATTGACGAGTCGACTATGACTCAAACTGAGTGTCCTGATTTATAAAACCACGGTTCAACACAACTAAGGAGGTAAAACAGAACAAGAACAGTTTGGTCAGAGAGGGTCAGAACCTGCTGTTTCATCTTCAGGTTGTCCTGAGATGTTTCGGTTTTGAACATCTGGAAACAAAGATGTTCTGTCACATTCATCCATCGTAGCTTCATACATTCTCTGACTGTCTCAAACTCATCAGTGTACCATCCTGTTTGGATCCATCATGTGTCACTAACCCCTCCGCCTTATCTTTGCCCCCCCCCTTATCCCCCCCAGGGGTGGCGAGGCCCCTCCACCTCCTCGCTGCTCACACCACAGCATCACGCTGAGTATTTGTGCTTTTAAAGGATGTTTTAAGGAGGATTATAGAATGAAGCAAAACAAATTCTCAGACCTCAGTTGAAGTGCCATTATTTCCTGTAATTTTTTTATGTTCTTGAGGTCTGGCTGAACGGTGTTATGAAGCAGGTGAACAGGGATTTGTTTGGCCTAAATCCAATCTGTCCCACGACATCATGTTGTAGACACTGACCTTTGATTAACAATCTGCTAGCAGCACAAGGTGTTGAAAGAATAGATCCTGATCAGTCAGTCTGTCAGTCCAAGAGGAGACAGACTGGTCGTCGGGCAATATGGGAAAATGCAACAGCAGCTACATTCATGTTGCCACAAAAAAGAAAAATATTTAAAACTATTCTACTATTGTGATTAGCATTAACTAGATATTACAAATTTCTGGAAACACACCTCCAGAAAGAGAAGAAGGGACACTAACTACTATATCTAACTATTTGAATTATAACAGGAATGTTGCTGCTAGTTTTCTGCTCGGCATTAAACCAACAACCTGACATCTGTTTTCTGTTCTTCATCTTCAACATCCTCCAGACCTTGTCCTCCACCATCCTGAGCTACTTGACCCTCCTCATCTCCTTTAAAGTATAACTGATCAGATATGATGAACTCTGGACCGAGAAGTCAGCTCTGCAGGCAGAGGACAGTCATGAAAGTGATAAATGAATAAATCTGAACAGGATCAAACTCCCTGTAACGCTCTGCAGCAGCTCTGGTATTCCTGCAGGATCCAGTCAGACCAGTATGGTAGCAGCAGTCAGAGCTCCTCCTCCTTTAGTTTCACTTCAGTCAAACCAGGAAACTGAGCTCTTCCTGTTTGATCAGATGCTCAGACTGAAGACGAGACGATCCCGTTCACCTTCAGACCAAATCACTAGTGAGTGAGTTCAGCCAGAGGAGGAAGAAGAGGAACCAGCAGCACTGCAGCTTGGACCTGCTGAAGGTGAGTTGGACTCCACACGGTGAGGAAGAGGAGGGAGCAGAGCCATGACTGACTCTACCTTCTGTCTGTTCTCAGCTTCAGTCGGGGACAAAATGTCTTCCAGGTCAGAGGAGGAGCTCCAGTGTCCCGTCTGTCAGGAGGTCTTCAAAGATCCTGTTCTTCTGTCCTGCAGCCACAGCTTCTGCAGAGACTGCATCAAGAGCTGGTGGAGACAGAATCCATCACAGGAGTGTCCAGTTTGTAAGAGAAGATCTTCAAAGGAACATCCACCTCGAAACCTGGCGTTGAAGAATCTGTGTGAAGCCTTTCTACAGATGGAGCCTCGTTCCTCAGGAGAGAGACGTTCTGCAGATCTCTGCAGTCTGCACTCTGAAAAGCTCTGTCTCTTCTGTCTGGACCACCTGCAGCCAGTGTGTTTAATCTGCAGAGATTCAGAACAACACACCAACCACAGCTTCAGACCCATCGATGAAGCTGCACGACAACACAAGAAGAACCTCGAGGAAACTCTGGAGCCCGTACAGGACAAGCTGAAGGTTCTTCAAGGAGTGAAAGAGAAGTTTGAACTAACAGCTCAACACATAAAGAACCAGGCCAGGAGCACAGAGAGGCAGATCCAGGATCAGTTTAAGAAGCTCCACCAGTTTCTGGAGGAGGAAGAGGAGGCCAGGCTGGCTGCACTGAGGGAGGAAGAGGAGCAGAAGAGTCAGAGTATGAAGGAGCAGCTTGAGGCTGTGAGCAGAGAGATGGAAGCTCTTTCAGACACAGTCAGAGCCACAGAGCAGCAGCTGAGAGCTGGAGACCTCTCATTCCTGCACAGCTACAAGGCTGCAGTGGACAGAGTCCAGCAGCGCCCCCTGCTGGAGGACCCACAGCTGTCCTCAGGAGCTCTGATAGACCAGGCCAAACACCTGGGCAACCTGGCCTTCAACATCTGGACCAAGATGGAGCAGCTGGCCTCCTACAGTCCTGTCATCATGGACCCAAACATTGCTGCTCCTGGGATTCTCCTGTCTGAAGATCTGACCTCTGTGAGAGGAGGAGAGAGGAAACAACTTCCTGACAATCCAGAGAGGTTTAGAAGAATCTTATCTGTCCTGGGCTCTGAGGGCTTTAACTCAGGGACTCACAGCTGGGATGTTGAGGTTGGAGATAATTCATGGTGGGCAGTGGGTGTGTTAGCAGAGCATGTTGACAGGAAGGGAGATGGTAAAGTCATTAACTCTGGATCATGGTTGATGCAGCTCTATGAAGGTAAATACGCAGCATGGTCACCATCAAGACTTCTTGATTTAAAAGGTCAGAAGAAGCTGAAGAGGATCAGAGTGAAACTGGACTGGGACAAAGGAGAGCTGTCGTTCTCTGATCCTGACACTAACACACACATACACACCTTCACACACACTTTCACTCAGAGGATGTTTCCATACTTTAACACTATTGATAATCTGAAGGTTTTACCTCAGAAGGTCAGTGTGAGCGTGTCAGAGAACAGTTAGAGACAAAGAGGACGACGAGGTTCATGATTTGTTTCTATCAGGTGCAGTAACAGGTGTGACTGATGGAAAGCTGCTGCACATAAAGACTTTTAACATAGGATGAGAGAAAAATAATCCCTGAGGTTGTTTCAATCGATTCTATTTCCAA
>CM055207.1:1550478-1607978 GCA_029224185.1 Karalla daura | reverse complement strand
TTCACCCTCATATAAGTGCAGACTGGAATGAGAGTAAAAAACTCTCTGAATCTTTTTACTCTCTTCCACTTGAGCAAAGTCTGCTTTACTTTACTTCCCATACAGCGATCAATATTAATTAGCAAAGTTGGATTGGTTTAGATGGGCCTTTACTGTCTCCCTCTGGAGGGATTAGCTCAGACGACTCCTTTCATTGTGCAGACTTGGAGTTGTCACCGTGAGACATTTGCTGGAGCAGCTCTTAAAAAGTTCAGCTCGTAGAGGTGAGTTTTGCAGAGTGGGGCGGCAGCATCCAGACCGTGGCAGCGTCCCTGCTGATGCTGTGCTTCTCCTCCTCTGATCTCTGCTCGTCACAGCTTCTGCTCTGGCTCAGCCGCCCACAGTGACGACAGCCGCTCCCAGCGTTCCCAGCGTTCCCAGCTCCTCCGAGTTCATCGGCCTGAGCCGGAGCAGCCTGCAGGACGCGCTTGTTTAAGTTATGGGAGAGAGACCTGCAGAACGCTGAGCAGAGCCCGGCCGCTTCCTCTGACGGCCATTTATAGGGTTGGAAGTCAGCAGATGTATATATATTTGCTCTATGGCGGACTGAGTTATGGCGTCATAGTGTCGGAACAATCACAGACGGTCCAGCAGGCTCCTGTGGGCCCGAGCTAACAGATGTGATGTGTGACAGCTGTGGGGGGGCCTGGAGCTGCAGCCAGGGGCCTCTCACTGCCTCATAATGAATTGGAAGTTATTGTTGTGCCTCAAAAAGCACATCAGAGCTGGTGTGAGGACCTGGAGGGTCATCAGAGATGTTCTGAGGACCTGGAGGGAACAGCTGCAGTCTGATCTCATACTGTGTCCCCATCTGACACGATAACTGAGTTTTATCTCAACTGTTTGTCATCATTACACGGATTTAGTTACTGACTGTATTTCTCAGAGTTGGCTCAGGAAAAGATGTTTCCTCTGCCTCAGATAGATAGATAGATAGATAGATAGATAGATAGATAGATAGATAGATAGATAGATAGATAGATAGATAGATAGATAGATAGATAGATGAATAGATAGATAGATAGATAGATAGATAGATAGATAGATAGATAGATAGATAGATAGATAGATAGATAGATAGATAGATAGATAGATAGATAGATAGATAGATAGATAGATAGATAGATAGATAGATAGATAGATAGATAGATAGATAGATAGATAGATAGATAGATAGATAGATAGATAGATAGATAGATAGATAGATAGATGCGAGGATGCTAGGGCAACAGAACACATCTTGTTTTCACACTTCAACAACTTTTGCATTGAGGAAACAAACAACATTAAACCTTTTATATCTTCCTTTTAGGTCTTTTTTCCCAGTCTGAACCTCCCATCCAGAGGCTTTAACTGTTAGTAGTCGAGTCCATTCACTAAACTGAGAGAGGAGCGATGGGACTTGTTCCTCAGCTGTTCTGCTCTACAACTTATACCTGATTACACAGTTCACCGCAGAGTTCAGAGAGCTGCAGATTACAGCTGATCGATCGGCCCTGCAGCATCTGCTCTGCCTGGCTGTACCTGTCCAGGACAGATCACCCCCTGTAGTAGCAGTACTACCCCCTGTATAAGCAGTACTACCCCCTGTATAAGCAGTACTACCCCCTGTAGTAGCAGTACTACCCCCTGTATAAGCAGTACTACCCCCTGTAGTAGCAGTACTACCCCCTGTATTAGCAGTACTACCCCCTGTAGTAGCAGTACTACCCCCTGTATTAGCAGTACTACCTCCTGTATTAGCAGTACTACCCCCTGTATAAGCAGTACAACCCCCTGTATTAGCAGTACTACCTCCTGTATTAGCAGTACTACCCCCTGTATTAGCAGTACTACCTCCTGTATTAGCAGTACTACCCCCTGTATTAGCAGTACTACCCCCTGTTTTAGCAGTACTACTCCCTGTATTAGCAGTACTACCCCCTGTATTAGCAGTACTACCCCCTGTATTAGCAGTACTACCCCCTGTAGTAGCAGTACTACCCCCTGTAGTAGCAGTACTCCGTGTCCGTGACAGCAGTCCTGTGGTGGCCCTCACAGGGCGGCTGTGGCCTTGCGCCCGGCCGATCCGTCAGGGTTTAATGTTGTTTGACTCTCTCCTCGCTCGCGTCGCTCGCTCGCTCGCTCGCTGCTTATCTGAACAAACACAACAGAGCTCAGCAGCCAGAAACTTGTCCCGCCTCTGCCGAGTGTGTGTACAAGGAGCTGCCACCACGAGCAGATAAACGCTTGAAATATTAATTATTTGATCGTTATCTGTGAGCCCGGCTCGGCCAGCCGGGGAGCGACACTCACTTCACAGAAATACACAAGACTCATCAGTCACAGCTCTCTGGCTCTCATGTTGAAGAGGCTGCTCGATTATTTAATGGATCATCAACAGACTTGAGGATTTTTCCGTATGGAAGTATGAGGAATATGTGAATGAGCTCAGTGGAACACGGAGGCCCTCCTACCTCCTCCAGACTAACCTCGTCTCACCTGCTCGAGGCCGCTGGTACCGCTTCAGACCAGGCAGCAGCATCCATCACAGGACTAGCTGCTCACTGACGTGTTTATACGCCCCTAATCTGCTCTAATCCAAATGACCTGTTAGCACCACACCACATACACACCACTAACCACAGCCACTAATTTACTGCTGATTGATAGAGGTGCGTTGTAATAGGCTTAAAAAGTGTCTTTATTAAGAAAAAAAACAAAACAATTTTGAATATATGGATAAAGACTGGGGAATAAAAACAAAGAAAAAGAAAAAAGATTATAATCTATAAGTATTATGAGCAACATGTAACTAAATAATCTTCTGTACCTTCTCCATCTCTTAAAATGATGTATTAACACTGAACTTTACAGCACCATGAATACTATTAACCAAATCTTGTCCTTCTGAACAGGGTCAGGTTAGGTTAGGTTAGGTTAGGTTAGGTTAGTTAGTTAGGTTAGTTAGGTTAGTTAGGTTAGGTTAGGTTAGGCTAGGTTAGGTTAGGTTAGGTTAGGTTAGGTTAGGTTATGTTAGGTTAGGTTAGGTTAGTTAGGTTAGGTTAGGTTAGGTTAGGTTAGGTAGGTTAGGTTAGGTTAGGTTAGGTTTGTTAGTTAGGTTAGGTTAGGTTAGGTGAGGTTAGTTTAGTTTGGTTATGTTAGGTTAGGTTAGGTTAGGTTAGTTAGTTAGTTAGGTTAGGTTAATCATTAGTGTCTTCATAATGGGACTAAACTGACAGTAATTTGAGCACTTTGCACATTTAGTGTTGTTGAAAGTTCATCATGTTTTTATTCTAAAAAGATAAAGCCTCACACAATAGCGTTTTTAGCTGCAGTTTGCAGGATGGTTTGTGTGTGTGTGTGTGTGTGTGTGTGTTGTGTGTGTGTGGTGTGTGTGTGTGTGTGTGTGTGTGTGTGTGGTTGTGTGTGTGTGTGTGTGTGTGTGTGTGTGTGTGTGTGGACTGAAGACGTGTCCACACTGAACGTCTCACCTGCTCCACCTCGTCCTGACTGATGGTCTGTCTACGTTGACCCCTCACACACACATAAACCAGCCAGATGAGTAAACATGTTTGATTACAGTCATAGCTTGGGCTGATGAATGATCGTTAACAGTGTTTAATCACTGCCCCCCCCTTCATCACCCCCTCTGGATTTACTTTAAATGTCCCTTTTTATTCATAGATTCGGGCCGATGCGCCGATCAGACGTTGCAGTGGAGAAGTCGCGTCTGTGACCATGTGAGGCTGTTTGGGAGCCTGCGGCCTGTGTTTACTCTGGGCTGCTGAGTGTGTGTTTGGAGAGAATGTAAATGGGTGATAAATCTGAGGGGCGCGGGGCTGACAGCCCCTCCCTCCTCTGTTTTCATACACCACAGCTAATCTGGCTCTGCATCTGCAAGCCGGCCTCCTCCCGACACACACGTGTGAGGACCCAGCATCTGCACGGCAGGAGCAGCTTCATCAGTATTTACCCAGAAAACACAGAATATGTGAAATATAAAGCGAGGTAGACAGGCTAAACCACAGTATCAGTGATGTAACATCATGTACAAAACACTGTTGTTATTATTTTTAATACATTTGGTTTTTACTTTAACTCTCATACCAAATAAACCATTTCTAGAATCTGGGAAATCTTCACGTGTTCTAGAATCTTCTATTATTTTGTAATAACAACAAAAACAATGATAATGATAATATCATTTATTATGAGAGCAAATGTATAAGAAATATATTTAAAATATATGAAGATATACAACAAATCCTAAAAGAAATACTATTACTACTACTACTAATAATAAAACCAAAACATTGCAGGGATCTGTATTCTTTGTTTTACTCATTGTGAGAGCGTGGGACAGTGTCTGAAGGTTTTAGTGTCCACAGTTTCTCGTTATGATAGAGAGAGTTATGCTACAGTGTAGAGTGGCAGATTAAACCCCAGAGAATCCCGGGCAGACAGGGAGGGAGAGCTGGTCAGCAGTGTCCAGCATCACTCACTCCCAGTGCTCCAGCGCTCCCAGCGCTCCCGAGCGCTCCGAGCCAGAGGAGGAATAACGCAGTTATAAAAAGGGAATTAGAGGGTTGAGTCCGGGTGTCACAGTCCAGTAACCCCCCCCACCACCCCCCCACCCCCCCCCCCCCACCCCCCCTCAATGACTCTCACATCAGGCCAGGACTGTGAAAGCGCCTCCAGCGCCTTCAAGGAAACTGTTAGTCTGACAGACGAAGCGTGACGGAAAAGCACCGACGTGACGGAAAAGCACCGACGGCTCCTCGAGGCGTCCGGAGCCTCCTGGCTGCTGGGCCGGATCCTGGATGCTGGGCTGGATCCTGGATGCTGGGCCAGATCCTGGCTGCTGGGCCGGATCCTGGCTGCTGGGCCGGATCCTGGATGCGGGCCGGATCCTGGCTGCTGGGCCGGATCCTCACTGCTGGGCCAGATCCTGGCTGCTGGGCCGGATCCTGGCTGCTGGGCCGGATCCTCACTGCTGGGCCAGATACCTGGCTGCTGGGCCGGATCCTGGCTGCTGGGCCGGATCCTGGCTGCTGGGCCGGATCCTGGCTGCTGGGCCGGATCCTGGCTACTGGGCTGGATCCTGGCTGCTGGGCCGGATCCTCTCCACCAGGCTGGATCCTCTTCACCGGGCCGAATCCTCTCCACCGGGCCGGATCCTCTCCGGGACCTGTTGACTCAGCTCCTAATGAGTCGGGCCAGGGAGCGGGGTGTCATGGCTACCCACTCCCGGGTTCCTCTGTTTTGCTCAGTCCTTCGTCTCCATCGGCTCATTCCAGTGAAACGGGCAGTCTGTGTTTGTGGATCTATATAAAAGCACCAAACGTAAGCCAACGACAAAGCGAAGCGAATTCTTCTGTTGAGTTCTCACAGCTCAGCGCCATGGACCAGAGCGCTCCAACCTCTGAGAAGATGGAAGCAGAATGGAAACTGCTTTTATGACTGGAAATAAACAACTGGAACAGCATCTGTAATGACACCAACCACAACAGTAGTGACATATGAAAGATCACAAATTCATGTCATAACATTTTGTGTGTTGCAGCAAAATCTGTCAAATTACAGGAAAATTAGGTAAAATGGGGAGTCGGACACTTTGGAACGTAAACAGCACAAACATGCATTTCAGAGCCCCCGCCTCCCTCTGGAGCTCTGGAGTAAACAAACACAACGTTGTGTTTACTGTTGTTCCCGGGCCCACACGACTCTGAACAGGCCTCTGGAAACCTCTGTGTGCCACACGGAGTCATTAAAGTTCATCTCTGCTGTAAAACATCTGCGTTATCTGAGCTTTATAGGAGGAATCCTACCAGGAGTCTTCAAAAGTTGATAAATCAATTTTGGGAAGATTAAGGCCCTTAAAAACTGTCTTAATCGTGATTTTATGAGGTATTGCATTTTGTTGGTAGTCAACCTCTTATCAAATAGTTTAACTGTGGAAGGTATTTGTGGTAAATAATCATAGTTTTATCCATAATTTCCACATCATTCCAGAACGGTGTCCTGCAGACGCCCTGCACGTTACTTCACGTATGATGAAGTAACTGTGTGATCCAGTAGCAGCCAGTAACGCTCAGGGTGGATAAATATTTGTGTTTGGTTCATAAGGAAACTATGTGTGAAAACTGCTCCAGTCGGAGGATGTAACCTGAAACCTGCGTCTCTACATATTATCTTGTTTTCCTGTTGGACTGATGGAGGACACAGCCTCCCTGGACTCCACCTTCACCTCCACCTCTATCTCCACCTCCACCCCCCCCTCCTCCACCTCCTCCACCATGTGCGGCCCGGAGGTGTCCTGCTGGTCCCCCAGGCAGAGACAGGTGGACAGGATGTCCCAGAGTCCCCACCGGGCTGCTGGGACGCCACTCTGCTCCACACGTCCCCCCGGCGTGTTTGTTTATCTGGCAGAGAGAGAGAGAGAGAGAGAGAGAGAGAGAGAGAGAGAGAGAGAGAGAGAGAGAGTGAGTGAGAGAGAGAGAGAGAGAGAATTTTTTTAATTAATGACCTCGACTTGCTTGAGATTTCCCCATTTCCCCATTGTGGGATGATTAAATATTCTATTCTATTCTATTCTATTCTATACATACATGCTATCAATATGCAGCAATTAGGAAGAACATCCAATAATGTTCATGGAGGACAAGGTTTAGTTACTACTTTCTAATGAGTCGATAAAGACTGATGTATATACTGCGTATGATGCTAATCAGTCTGTAGATGATTAATAATAATAAATGATTAACCTGCTAAACGTAGATTCCTGTATGCACCACTGTTCTTCCACAGTGAGGAGTGAACCTATCCACTCCGCTCTGCCCTGCTCCTCCTCCACGTCCTACCTCCTGGCTCCTCACCGGAGCCGCTGGGTGATTTCTCTTCTGCGTCCGTTCTGAGAAATGTTTGTTCTGTTCACCTGAGGAGGAGCCGGGGCCGAGCGGCGAGGCCTGCAGGCGGCAGCCGGCCAAACAGTTTACGCTGCAGCGCTGCAGCCTGTTCAACCTGCTAAACAGCGTCTGAGCCGTAAACATCTGCAGCATCTGTTTACCTCAGCGCGGCCAGAACACGGAGCCGTGCCATCGTGGGGGGTTCGGCTGACGAGCTGCATGCAGGCACGTTAATGTGCCTGACCTCCTTCCACCCTCGCTGGAGAGTCAACGGATTTATGGCTATTTGTGGGAGCCGAGCCGGACTTTATGTAACGGGTTCATAACAGAAAGTCAGGTCGACTGGCTAGAGAGCAGAAGATAGATCTCCCTCCTCCCTCTGAGAGTCGGACCTGTAAAGGTGAAGTCCGAAGAAAAGATCTGCTCCGGTTAAACCCTTCATCCTGTAAGACGTCACGGCCTCACAGTCTAGAAATGCACAGGTAGAACAGGCACTTACAGGTGGAACACCCAGCTCTGCCCCCAGTAGAATGCATTCACCCATTCATCAATCTGTTCATCCATTCACTCATTCTATCAGTCAATCAGTCTTTCAACCATTGGTGTTGTTATTTGTGGCTATGTTTTTTTTTTAAATTATTTCCCTATTGTGGGACAAATAACGGCAGATTCTATTCTATTCCATTCCATTCCATTCTATTCTATTCTATTCTGTTCTATTCTATTCTATTCTATTCTGTTCCTCTGACGCACAGCTGAGTGTTTTCATGTCGTCACTAACATGTTGAGGGATTAACTGGATGACAACCACCATGAGCCCACACGTCTTTAAGAAGCTGTAAAAACATGTTTCCACCACCCTCTCACCCCCCCTCACCCCCCCCCCCCACACACACACCCCCTTACCCCCCCACACACACACCCTCTCACCCTCACCCCCCCCACACACCCGCCCACACACACCCTCCAACCTTTGGAGGCTTTCTAGACATTTTCCTGGAAAGAGCAGTCAATCAAACAGCTGCTGAGGTAAGAGTTATCCGGCTGACATCCTGGAATGCTGCGAACAAGCAGCCCAGTGATGAACAACCAGCTGAGAGTGGAATCTAACAGAGACCAGCTCATCTTCTATTTGGTTGTATCTGTATGTGGACTCAATGGAAACGCTGCATGTTGTCTTGAAATCCACCAAAGTGTTCATCAGTCTGTGTCTGTGTGATGAGGGGGATGCTGAAGTCAGGTGAGGTGATGCTGAGTGAAGGTGAGCATCTACTGTATATTTATGTCACATGATCATTCATGTTCGTTGTGAGAGAAAAGCCTACGTGTGGTTGCCAGATCAGCATGAAAGGAGCCAGATCTGAGTAGGCAAAGAACATAATATTCCCACAGTTAAAAACAAACTAGATTCTGAGACATCTGTGAAACACTTAATTCAACCGTTCTAGAAACTGATAATTGACATGTTGGAGGAAGTTTCGACCGTCCAAACATTATATGGTTTCAGATGGACGCGCTCCAACTCTCCCATCGCCTCCTCTTCATCCTCTTCATCCTCTTCATCCCGCCACACCAGCACATCCTGAGGCCTCACATGCCTCAAACTGCCTCGCAGCTTCTTAGATCTTCATCAGCTGGAGAACGAACGTCCTGCTGGACGTTCCCTGAAGCAGCTGCAGTGCCGGGCTCCGGGAGCTGAGCAGGAATCAGATTTCAGCCATCGTTTGTCCATCACTGTCACACATAATGGCACGCTCGGCCCGGAAACGCAATAAGAGCCTTAACGTCTTCACTGCGATGGATTCTGTCACGTCCACACCACAGGGACATCTGGAAACTCCATCAGGGCATAATAAAAACAATAAAAACACGATAACTGTCCCACATGATGCATCGAGCGGCTTTCAATCCAGTAATTACGCCTCTCCGTCTCACCTGCCTCTTTGTATCGCAGACTGCTTCTGTCTTTTTAATCATTTTGCTGTTTTTTTCCTATTTATTTTATTGTGGATTTAATGTGCAGCTCAGGATATTTCAATGCTGCCTCGAAAATCTTAAACTAATATAAAAGATCCTTTTAGAAAAAAGACAATCGAGTGACAATCCAGTTTGCATTATTTTGTAGCTGATAGGTTCAACACAGCAAAATGATTTCCATAGTTGTTCATTCTGTTGATTATTTTCTCTGTTCATTGAATAATTTTGCCAAGATAAAGTCCCAGATAACATGTTCTGTCCACTCCTCAAAGATGTGCAGGTTTGAAACCAGAAAATATGAGAAAACGTCTTTTTTAATTTTGTCTTATTTTATGAAACTCAGACGATATTGTAGGATAGTGACTCGTCTATATGTCATTATCAGGCACCTCACTGGTTTGTTGCTGCAGGTCTATGCGCAGGACCAGTAGTTCCCAGTCGTTAGAGGCTGTCTTTACTGGCTAATAAACGTGTAGATGTGTGTGTGATGAGGGGAGACAGGTGACATCCGGGGCACGCCGCCTGAGCAGCCACTGCTGGCCCCATTAGTTCCTCTCTGTTTGGTTTCAGTGGCGTTGGTTTACTCTGGATCCCCATTAGTGTCAGCGAGGCTGGCCATGCCACGCTGAACACAGCCCAGGTCATCACCCCCCCTGTGTACACTGCAGGTGCTGTTTGCCTCTGTGTGTGTGTGTGTGTGTGTGTGTGTGTGTGTGTGTGACACACATGATGTAAAATGTGCCCCAGTGTGTGTGTGTGTGTGTCCATTGGTCCCTGTGAGATCCGTTTTTCTCCCCGGACAACAAAGTTAGTGCAGTTATGTAGCGGCTGCTTATCTTGATTGGCCGGGGGGAGGACGGGGTGGGGGGTGGGGGGGGTGGGGGGGTGGAGGCAGGATCTGAGGGCGAGGATCTACAGGCGCTCTCAGTTCCTCTCAGTCTATAGGCAGCGCTGACACATCCAACACTATCACACTCAGTGCTGGAGGAGGAAGCGGACTGAGCTTCCTCGGAGGAGAACTTTCCATGAGAAATCACTGAAGCGGGAACTTTTCAGATCAACTTGAAGGAGCTGTTTTGGGTCCTTGGAGAGAAACGGCAGGATTAGAAGCTGCATCCCAATCTGGAGAGAAGCGCTTTATTTTTCTGATCCTGAATCAGCGTGGATCTTACCATGAAGCTGCGGGGCCTCGTCTCTGAGCTGTGAAGAGTAGGAAGCAGCAGAGGAACCAGGAACCAGGAACCAGGAACCAGGAACCAGATGCTTTCGATGTGAACACACAGCACCATGCTGCCAGCCTGGCACCAGAGGAGCCGGGACTCTGCAGGAGACGCAGCCCTGCTGCTCCTGCTGCTCCTGCTCATCTCCGTCTGCAGCACGCAGGTAAAGTCACACTCTCAGAGGAGCGACGGCTTCTGACATGCAGCTGCTCTAGTCCTCATAGCTCTTCACAGACACAGAGTTCATAGAGTCACATTCATAGACAGCCAGAGGCTGCCTGCAGCCCCTCGTCTGCTTCAACCACTCACACACATTCCCAGCTGATGACACAGCATCAGAGGTTCAGGAGTCAGACCCTCGCCCAAGGATACTTCAACATGTAGGGACTGGGATGGAACCACTGACCTTCAGGTTCCCCCATGGCCCCCCCAACACACTCACAGATAAATGTTTCAATGGCTTTTAGATTCATTTACTGTTAGATCCAGAGCTTTGCTTTGGATTCACAGAGGCTGATTAAGGCTGAGGCACAGATAGCACACACAACTCCTCACTACTGCGGCATCTTTTATTCACATGCTGTTGTGGTTTCTACTCCTGAACTCAGCTTGGAGTCTGTGTGGAAAATCAGATGAGACTGATGCTTTTCCTCCTGGGATGGAAGGAGGAAGAGAAGCCGTGTGGGGCTGGAGGAGCACATTTTGTTCCCCCACAAAGTCACTTTCATTTTCAGCGTCACAACGCGGTGGATTCTCAGGGGAGAAGCTTCTGGAAGGGCTCGGTGTCTCCAGGGGGGAGGAGACGGTCCAGACAGCAGGGCTCATCCTTCTATTTATCGGGGGGGGGGGGTCCGGGCAGGCTGAGGAGGTCGTCTGTCTGGAGGAATCTGTGCAGCACAGGTGCCAGGACGAGTCACAAACCACCTCCAGAGCTGAGCTGCCTTCTCACCGGGCCACGGGGATCGAGGCTGCGAATCCTGCAAATCTGATTTAAGAATGACAGAGACGTCAGTGGACGTCAGTGGACGTCAGTGGACGTCAGTGGACATCAGTGGACGTCTGTGGACATCAGAGGACGTCTGTGGACATCTGCAGCTTCTCAGAAACTCCGCTGAGTCACAGCAGCAAACAGCAGATTTAGAGACAACCACAGCTCCTGACTGGTCTGTGATGGATGCTTACACTGGGAAGGTCCCACAGGCGAAAACATGTTCAGGTCAACACTGTAATCTGTAATCTGCCCCGAGGTGTACGTGTGAGGGTTTAGAGTGTGTGCGTGTGTGTGTGTGTGTGTGTGTGTGTGTGTGTGTGTGTGTGTGTGTGTGTGAGACCTGTCTCTGCCTTCACCCTACATACATTGTAAATAGGCTCCAATACAGCCTCTCACCCCATTACTGTACAGAGAGAGGCAGAGAACAGATGGATGGGTCTTTGAAAGCTGTCAGACATTAACCTTTAATCAGGGATGCACACACACACACACACACACACACACACACACACACACACACACACTTGACAGGGGCATGTTTGCTCTGACACTGATGTAAAAGCCACTGATAAATGACCTCTATCAACTACAGATCACACTCAGGTGAAACATCTGCTCTGTCGGTGGAACTTATTAAACACTCCCACCAAGTGGGAAAACACAAATACTACAACACACACACACACACACGCACACACACAGTGTCATGTCACATCCAGGCAGTGGGTTAATGATGCTGTAAAATCCTGTAATTAATCTGGTTTAATCACCTCGTCGTGAACCGTAAAATCAGTTTCATGCAGACAATATTGTGATCATCGGGGCATAGACTGTGATGTCATCGCTGTGAGGAGCAGCTGGTCGTGTAGAACATCAGCTGTTCCTGTTCCCGCACTGATCCAACACATTTAGCACGAAATCTGCACCTTCCTTTGCAGCCAAGCATCTCACGTCTGGATGGAGACAAATACCCGCTCGTTCTTCATCTCCAAAGTTTTTCTGCCTTGAATTAAAGAAAATGAAGTAATAACATGTGTCTGTGCTGCTGCAGATACAGTTTGTATCATTAAATCGATCTACGGGTTTGATTCAACACCCGCTAAGAAAACATGCTCAGAAGAAAACAACAAACTGCTCCTAAGGCAGAAAACTTAAAATGCCACATACTTAACATTTCTTTGAGTATTTATATTATTTGTATACATTCATTTGTGTCTCAGGAATGTAGAGCATATGGTTTCCAACTTAAACAAAGTTCAGTAAACAACTCTTCATGTCCTGTATATCTACTGAACATATAAACACATATTAAACAACTTGAAGTCAGTGGTAGCAGCAGTAGTATGATCACCTGTAACTAGCCAGACAGCTTTCACGACTAACGTGGTAAGGAAACGATGAATACTCCATCTCTGTTCTGGTGACTTCAGAACCTGCTTCACCTGCTTCTCCATCATGTCAGATGCTTGGCTAACGTCTGTGCACCTGTGTGCAGGTGGGGGGCTCGGAGCTGGAGAGTCTGATCGCTCAGCGAGCTGAATACCTGGACAGGTGCAACCGCACGCTCAGCGCCGCCCCACAACCAGGTGAGTCTGCTCCCGACCCGGAACGCCTGCTAGTCGCTGCTCCGACCATAGAGACACATAGAAGGCTAGATGCCTCATGGCGAAGTGAGGAACGTCCTCACAGGTCGGCCATCTTAAGATGGTCAAGCTTTCCGGCAGATTCTGTGAAACCTGATGTAGACAGGTGAGGTCAGTGATCTGCTCTGAGGTTTCTGCTCTCTGATCCCGCTCACATTTAGACTGATCTACACACGTTTACAAACGTCTACGAAGATTCATCTATTTTTTATGCCAACAAGGCATTTAGCTTTCTATATATCTATATACATATCTCAATATATCTATATGTATCTATGGCTCTGATGGCTCACTCCTGCTCCTCCTCCTGCTCCTTCTCCTGCTCCTCCTGCTCCTCCTGCTCCTCCTGCTCCTCCTGCTCCTCCAGGAATCTACTGTAAAGGGAGCTTCGACATGTTTGTGTGCTGGCCTCACTCGTCCCCGGGCAACGTGTCGGTGCCGTGTCCGTCCTATTTACCGTGGATCAGCCAAGGTATCCTTCACTTCTACCATCGCTCACACACACACACACACACACACACGCTCACACACACGCTCACACACACACTCACACACACACGTTCACACACACACACACAAACAGAAGAAATCGTGACCTGTCACAGGATCAAACGTTCTAACGTGTAGTTAGACTGAGCAGCCTCGACCGTGTGACCAACGGGAGGAAGTGAGTGTAATGATCTCTGATGAGCGTCTCGCCACGCTCAGGATGAAACGTTTCGACTGAAATTGCCATGAAATTTCCTGCAATTATTCATGTTTCCCACATGACGATTCCAGGTGACAATTCACATTTAATGATTCAGATGTATTCCATGAACTGACTTTACATCTACCATTGCTATTCATTCCATTACTATTGGTTTAATTAGTTAGAAACGTAAGTTTAAGACCAAATATTGTTGAAAGTAATGAGGATCCAGTCAGTCTCAGTTGTGATGTGTGTTTGTGTCAAACATGCTGCAGATCAAAACTCAACCACCGGAGAGTAAATCAGATTTCCTCAGTTAATATTGACTTGAACTTCCGCCAACGGAGAGAGGGAAGAGGAGTTGCACGGATGTTACATCACAGGAGATCAAATATCACATATACTTCAGTGGTAGAGAGAAATCATTAGACTTGTTAAACTGGAGCTGCTGTATCCGCCCAGCAGCTGCTCTTTCACCTGACTGATTAATGGTTTCACAAACTGGGTGAGAAGACCAGGCCAGACCCCAGTATACCCAGTATGTATGGACTGGGTTGTGACTAGGAAGCTTAACAACAGATGAATAAAGCATAGCGTCCCAGCAGCATCGTCTCCTGCTGCCCTGGCAGGGTGAGAGGAGATCCCACTCACTCTCTGATGTTTCTCACTCCTCTCACTCTCTGATGTTTGTCACTCCTCTCACTCTCTGATGTTTCTCACTCCTCTCACTCTCTGGTGTTTCTCACTCCTCTCACTCTCTGGTGTTTCTCACTCCTCTCACTCTCTGATGTTAGTCACTCCTCTCACTCTCTGGTGTTTCTCACTCCTCTCACTCTCTGGTGTTTCTCACTCCTCTCACTCTCTGATGTTAGTCACTCCTCTCACTCTCTGGTGTTTCTCACTCCTCTCACTCTCTGGTGTTTCTCACTCCTCTCACTCTCTGATGTTTCTCACTCCTCTCACTGTCTGATGTTTGTTACTCCTCTCACTCTCTGGTGTTTCTCACTCTCAGACGACTCCAGGAGGGCACACAGGCAGTGTCTGGAGAACGGCAGGTGGAGACAGAGAGACAATTCCTCTGACCCCTGGAGAGACGACTCCGAGTGTAAGGAGGATCTCTACTTTAAGGAGAAGGTGAGGAGGAGGAGGAGGAGGAGGAGGAGGGAGCCAGACACACAGGTAGCTGCTCTTCTGTTCTACTCACACGTATTTCTACGTCCAGGAGGATGAGATGTACCGGCAGACTGCGCTCCGGCTCATCTCCATCATTGGCTACTCCCTGTCGCTGTCCTCCCTCTCCCTGGCCATGCTCCTCATGGGGATGCTGAGGTCAGTGGAGGTCTACATCTCTAATCTAATCTACATAAGGAGGTGTGGCGGATAATCCTGGTTTAATCCCCAAGATCTTCCATGTCCATGACTGAAACATGAAACCTCAAATCTGCAGGATTTTCTGATTGCTCCATTCCACTTTGGACGGTTAGAAATAATAACTTATATCTAGTCAGTATTGTTAACATAGAAATAGTATTATAATCTACTATTCTATTCTCTATTTCAAACCTTTGTTTCTACCTGCAAATTTGCTTAAGATCTATTAGAGAAATGAATCAGCAAAAAGGCAAGACTGTTCATCCTGCACCTGCTAAACACGCTGAATAATCTTCAATCTGACTCAGAAATGTAAAATTGAAATTAATAGATTAGATTAGATTCAACTACAAGCACTTACTGTATAAATAAATAATGAATGATGTGCAGATATCCAGAGGCTAGGGATGGGATGTCAGGTGAACATGTGTTGGGTTATACAGGTTGTAAACAGGCGGTAACAACAGTGATACAGCCTCATCTCTTCTCTAACCTTCACCGTCTCTAATTTTACTAGATGGTGACAGAGATTTTATGGACATTGGAACATTTGTAAACTGAGGAGTGAAGCATTTATTAACCCTGGCTGAAGCCTGTGACAGTGAAACAGCGATGTGTCCTTCGCCGTGGCCTCGATCAATCATCCTGATAGCCGATCAATAGCGGACAGCACTGATTTACTGTCCTCAGTGATGTGGCCGGCTCCATCCTCCACTGGCTGGCTGGCTGGCTGACTGGCTGGCTGGCTGACTGGCTGACTGGCTGGCTGACTGGCTGACTGGAGGAGAGGAACAGAGATAGTTACTGTGGTCATCAGTCACTGCAACGCCGTTATAAAGAACCAGGAAGTGTTTCCCAGCAGCCGCTCAAACCCGCACCACTCCTCCTGTCACGACTCAGAGCCTCAGCGGTTCTTCTGGAACCTTCCTCAGGCTCAGTGGTTCTTCTGGAACCTTCCTCTGTCTCAGTGGTTCTTCTGGAACCTTCCTCAGTCTCAGGGGTTCTTCTGGAACCTTCCTCTGTCTCAGTGGTTCTTCTGGAACCTTCCTCTGTCTCAGTGGTTCTTCTGGAACCTTCCTCTGTCTCAGCGGTTCTTCTCTTCTGTCTCCGCCCCCCAGGAAGCTGCACTGCACCCGGAACTACATCCACATGAACCTGTTTATGTCCTTCATCCTGAGAGCCACAGCCGTCATCTCCAAGGAGATCATCCTGTACGTCAAGTACTCCAACCTGCCCAGAGACGACCCGGGGTGGAACTCCTACTCCAGCTCTGCGGTACCAGCGCTGACCCCCCACCTCCACCCTGACCCATCACCCCCACCTCCACCCTGACCCATCACCCCCACCTTCACCCTGACCCATCACCCCCACCTTCACCCTGACCCATCACCCCCACCTTCACCCTGACCCATCACCCCCACCTCCACCCTGACCCATCACTCCCACCTCCACCTTCACTCCTCTCCCCAGTTTTCTATTGTTATCACTGCTTCGTTCAAATATCACTATTGTTCCTGTCTTTTTATAATAATATCAAAAAATGATAATAATAATAATAGCTATTAAATGTTATACTACCCACATATAATACATACTTTTTGCTGGTTCTACCTATTTACTTGTACTCATTATTAGAGCATGGGTGTTGTTGTGTATCTGCTGGACAGAATCACTCTCCTTCATGGGTAGAAACTTCCAGCCCTCCTCTCATGGTGTCTCTTACTAACATTTCTCCACAGATCGTGCTGATGTGCAGACTGTCCAAGGTGTGCATGGAGTACTTTGTGGCGTGTAACTACTTCTGGCTGCTGGTCGAGGCCATCTTCCTCCACACGCTCCTCTTCACCGCCGTGCTCACCAAGAGACGCCTGCTCAAGAAGTACATGCTGCTGGGATGGGGTGAGCATCTGTCTGTCTGACTGTCTGTCTATCCTACGGTCTGTCTGACTGTCTGACAGACAGACAGAGCTTCACATCTATATATAATCAATTCACTGGAATTCATGACACTTATGTTTCTGTTTTTTTTTCTCCAGGGACCCCTGCTTTGTTTGTCATCCCATGGACAGTCGTCAAGATCGTATATGAAAACACAGGGTCAGCATCTATCTATCTATCTATCTATCTATCTATCTGTCTGTCTGTCTGTCTGTCTGTCTGTCTATCTATCTGTCTGTCTATCTAGGCTCTATCATCTAACCTTCAACACTCCCCAGACGGTTTACGAAGCACTAAATGGTTTCAGACTAACACTCGTCTCTGACCTTTTCCTGGAGCCCGAGCCATCAGTACCTCTCAGATCATCTCCTCTCTGTAAACATGACGAGGCAGCGTTTAGTTTCTGGAAACTCCCAGAAAACTGCAGCTCTGCCAGAACTGTAACACCTTATTACACTTCTTTGCTTCTTTATATCTACTCGTTCTGTTTTAGCTCTTGTTTGAGCTGTTTTATGTCCCTATGTTTTCATTTCTGTCTCACAGTTTAGTCCACTGATTTTCATGCATTTCTCATGCACTGCTGTCTATAAGCAGATAAGCATTGCTTTGTCTGTGCTGCTCAGATGCTGGTTGATTGTGAACCGGGGGTTCTGGTGGATAATCCGAGGCCCGATCACTCTGTCTGTGCTGGTGAGTGACGCTCCCTCTCCATCAGTCCTAGAGACAGAGAAGCAGAACAGATGAGCAACCTGACGGTCACGTTACTCACAAACGCATCATGTTGCGCCTTGTTCCAAGCACATTTCACGCTTGGCCTCACACTCTGGGTCTTGTGAGGGGCATGTGATGCTGAGGCTGAGGAGTAGCTGGAGGTGTGGATGCTAACAGGACCACGTCCTCACGTCACAGTCTGCCTCTGGTCCTCCTGCTGTTCTCACACCTCGTCCCCTGGGTCAGAACTGACACGCTGTCACTAACGACCTGAAACAGAGCATTCCCACTGAATCTGAGATGGAAAATCTGTTTCGCATGATGAAACAAACTGTGATTCTAAGTGAGAGAACCTGACTTTACGTGATAAGATGTGATGTAACAAGATCGAACAAAAAAAGTGGAATTTTTAACACTATAAAACATGACTGTAAAACATGTTAAAATGTGGCTTTAGGAAGGCTTTATGTGACACTAAGTGATAAAAAACATCTTAACGTGCCTTTACATGATAGAACGTGACTTCACGTGACATTTTGTGTCTGCTGTCTGATGTTTGGAGTTACAGGCTGCAGTTGCTTCATATCGACCCTGGGTTTGTGTTTCAGGTCATTTTCTTTATCTTCATCAAGATTCTGATGTTGCTGCTGTCCAAACTGAAGGCAGATCAGGTGAAATTCACCGACTACAGATACAGGTACCTCTCTCTCTCTCTCTCTCTCTCTCTGTCTCTCTCTCTCTCTCCCACAGTCTGGAGTCTCGATCTATGTCCAAACCCAAAATGTCAGGAAACATGTTCGGCCTTGAGAGCCAGCTCCTGCGTGGTGTCTGTGGGACAGTGGAGGCAGGTCCCTGGTTCAACATCTAAATGTTAATCACTCCCATGTTCAGCACAAATCCAAATGTCAGCCCCTGGAAGCTCAGGCCTCCGCTGCTCCATAAATGTCACCACTGGAGGGAAGCTCATGCATACATTTACAAAGCTCTCCTTTCTTCTGCTTTGGATCACGTGCCAAGGAAAACATCTCGCTGTCTGTAGTTATGCACACGATTCTGAGTGTGTGTGTGTGTGTGTGTGACCTCCAGCCTGGCCAGAGCCACGCTGGTCCTGATCCCGCTGCTGGGGATCCATGAGGTGGTCTTCACCGTTCTGATCGATGAGTGTGTGGAGGGACGAGGCCGCTACGCCAGGAACTTCATCAACCTCACGCTCAGCTCCTTCCAGGTAACACCCGGAGGCCGACAAGCGTCCAGCACCAGGACGTCTCTGCTCTCCACATTCCTCACCCTGTTGTTGTGTCCTCCCAGGGGTTCCTGGTGGCTGTGCTCTACTGTTTCGCTAATGGAGAGGTATGGAGATGTTCCTGTTGTATCAGGCATTCTTTAATGCAGACAGATCAATGAGTAAAGGGGTGGTAGAGGAGCTTCAGTGGGGAGCATGCTGAGATGTGCTCAGTGAGGTGATCTCTCCTCGCTGCTCCTGCAGGTGCAGACGGAGGTGAAGAAGCGCTGGCAGCTCTTCCTCTTCACCAACCACTTCCAGGTGCGGAGCTGCTTCCGGGGCGTTCCGCTCAAACACCTGTGGAAGTGCACGCAGCGCCGCCGGCCTCAGAGCGACTCCTACGACGAGGCCGGCGCCTCCTCCGCTCCACGCCTGCTGCAGGTCGCCGTACGAGGGGGAGGAGGGGGAGGAGGAGGGGCGGGGCTCGGACCCGGAGAGGTCAAAGGTCAGGGGTCGAAGGGGGGTGATGCCACCGGGCTGGACTTCCTCACCAGGAAGAGTCTGTCCAGCAGCGACGGAGAGATAACGCTCGGGGAAACCATGGAGGAGATCCTGGAGGAGAGCGAGTTCTGACCAGGTTCACATCCCATTCACTCAGCCAAACTGGGACCTACTGGTCCAAGACAGGCCACAGTTTGTCTGATATTCAGACAAACTGGACTGGTGGACTGGCTGAACCAGGAGTCAGTGAATACAGGCTGTTGCTGGTACGTTGTCTGTCGTTTTATGTCTCAGCCCTGTGACCCTGTGACCTTAGAGACTTTAGAGAACTTCTGACATTTCCAGGAACTTTTGGACAAAGGTTCCTCTCCTTGTGTGTGTTTGCAGCGTGGGGTTCTGTAGAAATAGATTGAGCGTGCCTCTACCAGTTTACAGCTCCAGTCTGTACCTGCATTTTATTTGTTGCCGTCAGAGCTGGAACGAAGAATGGACCAAGAGTTTCCTCCCAGAGATGATGGACCTTCGACAGAGATGAGACGTTCTGTAAGATAAGACCTCAAGCAGAGAACATTAAGGGGGAGCAACAAAACACTGACTTCAGCGGTGTTTCACAGCTTTTTGTACATATCAGAGTAACTTTTTGTAACTTTCCAGACTCGATTACCTCCTTACTGTGTTTTAAGGTCATTAGCAGTGACTGCTCTACAGGCCCATAACCAACGCACTACACACAACTGCAGACGTATTACCTTCACTTCACATATCTGAACATTAACAACAACAACAGTGTTAATCATCTTCCACATCTACTCACCGTGTGAAATAAAACATCGGGCCAGTCATGAACATCCATTTGACTCCTCATCTGGATTGAATTGTGCATTTGAATACAATGTATTTGTCGTCTGTGTGAATAACGCAGCAGCTCTATGTGCAGCAGGTTTTCTATCATAACGCGGCTCTACGTCAGTGTACTGACGGCCTTGTGGAACCACCTCGGCTTGTGTATGTCGCCTGGGAACAGCTACTAAACGTCATTCTGCTATAACTCCAGGCTCCTGTTTTATTTTTTCTGCTTCATCAATATGCTCCTAGTAGCTTTAAATTCCTGAACTACTGAGTTATGGGGAAACTGACGGAACGAGGCTGAAAAAGTTCTGCTTTATGTGTTTTAATGTGAGCAGAGACGAACATGCCCTCGAGCTGCCAAAAGAGGGATTAAAACATCTGCACGCTCAAGATAATTGACATTTTTGTATTATATCCAGTTTTAAATTACCCTGCTCCCAGCTCAGAATCCAATTTGCAGTGAATTTCACAGCGTCACACAGCGAAGCCTCCGCCCGTCCACACGCCCTGAGGACGCGTTGCTCCGGTCCCCATGACGGATGAGCTGCTACAGTAGATCCACACCTACACAGAAGCTGACATGCGCTCCGCTCACCTGGAGCTGTGACTATCTGTTCATTACTCTGACTGAGATCATTTTCATAGGTCCACACATCCTATAGATTCATCTTTTATTAATGTCCCCACAACTGTGCTCATGCACCACATTTCTTGCATGTGCTCTAGTTAGCATTAGTTAGTTAATAGTTAGCAGTCTGTATGACTGGTGGTGAGTGTGCCTGTCTGTGTGTATGTGCTTGTACAAATGTGGTGGTGCCTGTTAGTTTGTGTGTGTGATAATCTGTGATAATCTAGACACACCCAGGAGAAGGAGAGGGGACTACAGGGAATCTGCTGGGAATGGTGTGGAAATCTGATGGCTCTCAGCTTCTACTGTAACTGTGTGTTTGTGTGAATGTGTGAATGAGTGAGTGTATGTGTGTCTGCGTGTGTGTGTGAGTGAGAGAGAGAGAGAGAGAGAGAGAGAGAGAGAGAGAGAGAGAGAGGACGTGTAGTAGCTGTAGTTGTACGCCCCAGTCTGAGCCAATGGCTGAGCAGAGTGACTCAGCTGGGGGAGGAGTGAGAGGCTGAGGGAGGGTGAGAGTCATCCAGGGTTGCTCTCCTCTCTCCTCCTCCTCCTCTCTCCTCCTATTCACGCTGCTCCCCAGCTCCAGGACCACAGACCTCCCTCAGGAGAGAAGATGTCGTCCTCGGTGGCTGCCTCCTCGGAGCGGATCGGCTTCATCACCAGGGTCCAGAGCTTCAGCGCCTGTCACCGGCTACACAGGTACCGGCTCCTCCAGGCTCCTCCGGGCTCCTCCGGGCTCCTCCGGGCTCCTCCAGCCTCCTCCCGGCCTCCGTAGAGCAGACACCTATCCATATGAAACAGCAGCTGCGTACTTTAAGGACGCAGCTCTCGACATGAAGCGTCCAGCCTCGGTGTTTAACCCGTCCCAGCCAGAGGCGACATTAAAGCCTGTAGAGTCATTAAAGCCTGTAGAGTCATTAAAGCCTGTAGAGTCATTAACTCTAGCTGGCTGTTATAACTGGGCTCTGTTTCAGTGTTTGTTTGCTCGCACTAATAATCCGCGAGAGCAACTGGTGGTGGTGCGTTCAGGGGTCGTGGGAAAGCAGGACACAGTTCCCGGATGAGGCGGGCTGGTGGTAATCCTCCTGTTGTTGCTCTGCAGCGTCCATCTGAGCGACGAGGAGAACCAGCAGGTGTACGGCAAGTGCAACAACCCCAACGGACACGGACACAACTACAAAGGTTCGGCGCGCACGCGCACGCACGCACGCACGCATGCGCTGTTACGTCACATCGTGCTCCTGCGTCACAGCGTGCAGGTGATTTAATGCTCTCGCTCCCTCTCCCTTTCCCTCCCTCTCTCTCTCTCTCTCTCTCTCTCTCCACAGTGGAGGTGACCGTGAGGGGGAAGGTGAGGGTCCAGCCTGACCTCAACTCAGGTTCAACGTCACAGAGAAACTGTCAAATAAACCTAAATTATAGAATGATACTGACTTCAGTTATAATGAAGAGTAGTGTCATTCCACAGAAAGTTCATAAGTAACTTGATTAATATCAATATTAATAGTATTCAATGTTGTATGTGAAACTGGCTCAGTTCTGCCAGTCTGTTTATGTTCTCTTTCCCTCTGTGTGTGCGTGTGTGTGTGTGTGTGCGTGTGTGTGCGTGTGTGTGTGTGTGTGTGTGTGCGTGTCCACAGATCGATGCTGTCACTGGCATGGTCATTAACCTGACAGAGCTGAAGAGGTGCATCGAGGTGAGAGCTCTCCGTCTTGCAGTTTTAATCCGAGCAGATCGAGATGTTTCCTGTGAGTGAAGCTGTCGCTGTGCTGCTGCAGGACGTCATCATGACGCCCCTGGACCACAAGAACCTGGACAAAGACGTGCCCTACTTCTCCACTGTGGTCAGGTTGGCTCCCTCAGTCACCTCCTGCAGCTCTCACACACACACACACACACACACACAGACAGACAGTCATGGCCTCTTCCTCTCTCCTCCTCCTCCTCCAGCACCACGGAGAACCTGGCTGTTTACATCTGGGACAACATGGTGAAGGCGCTGCGGCAGCACCAGCTCTATGAGATCAAGATCCACGAGACAGACAAGAACATCATCACGTACCGAGGGGAGTAGACGCCCCCAGCATGTGGTCTGACCCGCTGCCCCCCGCTGCTCCTTACCGCTCTCCTCTGGTTGCCTTGTGGAGGTGTCAGACTGTGTCCAGCCACACATGAAGGTCCACCATACAGCAGATCATAGTCTGGTCGTATTTGCACTTTTATGGACCAAAGATTTTGTAGCAAATCCAAACGATCCTTGTAGAATATGTGTCCATGTGAAGGTGGAAGACATTACATGTCTTTACGGTTTCTGAAAGTTACAAATGTGGGAAGCCATGTTGGGGTGTGAGGACACGAGTGTTAGTAACCAGGTCAACAGATGACCAGGCCTCAACCCTCAGACTATTGAAGTGATTATTTTTAGTTTCATTCTGGGACACAAATCACATAGGAACCTTGAACATGTGATTGGATATGAAATGTATCTGATTTGTTTTTGATCATTCCACATATGCTCATATTGTCTTATTGTGTGTTGTACAATAAGTGAGAGTCTTATTCTAAATCACTTTCTAATAATTTAATCTCAGAACCATCTCAATCATGAATGAAACTGAAACTACTGTTGTAAAGTTTGATGACATGGTAACAAGGAGCTCATCATGTTACACCCAACATGTTACTGTTGCAGTCACTTTATAATAAAAGTAAAATATGTTTTTATTTCTAAATGAGAGATTTGGCAATTTATTAAAATAAGTGAGTGCGAGTGTGGATATTTGTGTCAGAAATATTGAGAATTCATGAAATACAGTTGTCACATATTACATGAAATGTTAAAAAATATATATCAGTTTAGTTAAAAGAACATTAAACTCTACATATAGAAACACCTGCAAAGATGGAGGGCACAAATGAGACTGCATGCAGAATAAGGACGTAGTGAAAGTTGTCATCATGCTGACCCTGGACCATATTTGAGCAGGTGAATATGAAACATGTGATGATGGGTTTCTGTGAGGCGCTGCAGTACCACAGACTGGACACTAGTCGGCGCTGTTTCCTTGTTATTCCAACACTGCGCTCTGAGGTTGAAGTGTTCAGATGCAGCTCCTCCACTGCCCAGATGCTTCAGACTCCTTGAATAGTTGTGTGATGATTGAGAGGATAACTTTGGATGAAAAAAAAGCCTAAATGTTACAATGTAGGGTTGAACAAAAGACCCAAGATCTACCAGCAGGTTAAAAACAGTCACACTGTACATTCACAAAGCATCAGAGCAGAGGTTAAATGAGACCTGAGGTGATTTAATGACTTCAGCCACTAGAGAACAACATATCGATCTGTTCACGTCGTGATCCAGTATCAACCTCAGAGGTAATGAGCTCAGACACACAGGTTCCTCTCAGATCTTCTCAGATGTTTCCCATCCACACAGATGTGCTCCGGGCCGGTCCTCCAGCTGTCTCACGCTGTGTGGAGGGCTCCGGCTGATTGATGGAGCCGCCTCTGGCCTGCTCAGGCCTCCAGACGCAGGATAACAGGAGTTCCTGATTCATCACCCGGGTCCCGGCAGGCGAGGGGCTCAGCCGCTGAAACAGTCCAGTGACATCACAGTGTAAATACGGGTCACCATCCGCCATGATGGATGGGAGGCTGGAGCAGTGGTGCACCGCTGGCACAGGCCATTCCTCAGCCTTACAATAATATAAAACTCACTTAAGCTCCGCGCTGGATGCTTATTTTACCACATTCCTCTCGGTCTTTGTTTCAGGACGAGCAGTTGAACGACGTTCTAGGAAAACAGAGGGAGAGGAGAGGAACGACTCCTCCATCTGCCCAGTGAGCTGTAACCACAGAGACTGGGAACAATGGGAACAAAAAGCTGTCCATCTGAAACATTAAACGCACAATAACGTGCTGATGCTTGTTTATTGACCTTTGTTAAAAATGCTTTTTGTAAATTACATTGTGACTAACTTACTCTGGAGAAATTATTGACAAAATTATTAATTATTATTACTAAATTGTGATTTTGGGGAGATACATCCTCAGAGGATGCCCCCCCCCCCGCCTGTCACTCACAGCCTTGGTGAGTTGAGACCACAGCGTGTGTGAGATGTCACTAACGAGGAGGCGCGCCTCCTCTCTCCTCTCCTCTCCTCTTCTTTTGTGCCAGAGTTGTAATCTTTATGTCAAGACTCAGCCGTCAACACAAACCTTCAATTAATCAGATTCCATAAATGCACAGACAGACACCCTGCCACCAGCAAGCTGCAGCAGGAGGAGGAGGAGGAGGAGGAGGAGGAGGAGGAGGAGCGGTGCAGCTCCTAACTCTGATCCCAGATCAGAAGCAACGTTTTGCCTCTTCTCTACTATCAGGACTTCCCACTGATCCCAGACCTGCTCCTGCAGGCAGCCTCTCACAGGTCCCGTCTGTAATTAGTCTGATAGGAGCCGCTGGATCTGTGCAATCAGCAGGTACAAACCGGTGTTTATCCAGAGCTGCATGGAAAACTCTTCTCCTCCCTCTGATCCTGGATGAAGTGGAGTGTGTGTCCCGACAGGAGCTGCTGCTGGGTGTGTGTCGCCCTTAGCCAGGCAGATCCCAGGGTCAGATTAAATCCCATTACTTGTCTTTGTGTGCTCACACACTCTGCACGCTGCAGGCCTGGATGGACGTGAAGTGTTTGCAGTGTCTGCAGCCCCTCTTCCTCTCTCCTCTTCCTCCCTCCCTCCCTCCTCTTCCTCCTGACAGCAGATGGGTCTGTCTCTGAGTCGTGGCTCCATGCCACAGTCAGGTGGCATGAGGAGGGTGCCGCAGCTGTGAGCATCTCAGCTCTGAGGAGCTCTGAGGAGCTCTGAGAGGAGTGAGTGGTCTGTGAGGGGCTCAGACAGGCTGAGCGGGCTGAGTGATGGTGGATCTGTCTGCAGCTCCTCGGAGCTGTGGGAGGTGAGAGCAGGTTTGGAGAGAGCAGCCTGGGAAACCCTCAAAGCTGCTGCAAAACTGTGAGAGGAGGGGTTGGCCACGGCCAGTTTTCACTTCTACGTGACTCATTGTTCCATCGCTAATAAAGCATTTCCACAGGTGCAGCTTTGACAAGAAGGTGAGAGCATTCAGATCTTTGAAACAACTTGAAATCACAGATGTTGCTTTGATCAGGAGAATATTCGACTTCAACTGCAGCCGCGTTTCCATTACAGCTTTTTGAAGAACATCCAGTCCAAGTCCAGCTGCTACTGTCAGGTGTTTCCACTGAAGATATTTCTTCATAATCTATCTTCATAGTTAGTCTGTTCCTGCTCCATCCTGGAAGAACCTGGTCCTGGTTCTCCACCACATCAGGTCACGTGACCTGGAGATGTGAACAAAGTGTTTCCATCACACTTTGAGATCAGCTTCTAGATGGACACGTCTGGAGGAGCAGCTCAGGAGAGGAGCTGAGTTCAGAGACATCTGAGAGGTTTTTCCAAATGTTGTTGGTTTCTTTTGCAGCATTTAGTTCAGGGGGGGCTACGAGCAGGGAGGTGTGTGGTCTCCAGCCTGGAGATGTCTCTGTGGGAAGGGTTAAGAATGGAGCGTGGTCCATTATCTGACGGATCCGTCCTGAGAGCTGCTGATTCCACATGAATGAGCTGATCTCAGCGGCTTTAGCAGCAGATCGAGTCCTCGCCTCGCTCTGTCTTGCTGGCACCGTTTCCCTGCTGCTCGGGAGCGTTTTCCAGAACTCTCACTGTGCTTTCTTCTTTTTGCAGGGGGAGAGAAGCTCTCATGATGCTTGTTCCGTGTCTTCTACTTCACTTCCTTCTATACCTTTAAAACCTTGTTCAGAAACCACAGCTGTGTTTGCACACTAACAAAGACGGGACTCTCCTCTAAAGGAGCAAAATAATCCACAAGGTGAAAAGACGTCTCCATTAAAACCAGGCTCATTAAAACAGAGCAGATCTGCACATCGACAGAGCTCATCCCAAACCTGTCTCAACTGGCGTCTTTTCAAATGCAAGTTCAACATTTGTTCCTGAAAGAAGTCGCAAACATTTCCAGATGCTTTAAGAAGTTGTGAAAGGTGCATTCTGAACATCTGGACATCACTTAACCATGCAGTTTCTAATGAGCAGGAGCTCAGTGTTGATTGTGATTTACACTCATTCATTTTGTGTTTATTAATGAGTAAAAAACACAAGCAAAACTGCGAGCTTGTATCGAAGCATTCAAGTTTTCATTGCAACTTGTAATTTAACATTAACCTGTAAAAACATCTTCAAACTGTAGCAGGGTAGAAAACTACATACATTCCTCCACACAGGTTGAGTCATAAACAATAACTGTGCTTTTGTTTCCCTGAAAAACTTTCATGTTGTCCTTCGTGTTTATCCATCCATGCAGGTGTCAGTTTCCATGTACGACATCACATTTCGATGTTTTCCCAAACACTTTGACATATTTTGGTTGCAAATTATCCCACTGTGGAATGTTATCGCTCCACACACAGTGTGTGTGTGTGTGCTTATGTGTGTGTATGTGCATGTGTGTGTCTAGTGGTGTGGTTTGTGTCTAGTTCTGCTGGAAGCTTCAGTACCAGTCTGTCAGAGGGTGTGTGTGGCTTTAGGCAGGAGGGGTGTGTGCATGTCAGTGTGTGTGTATGTGTGTGTGTGTGTTTGTGCGTGTGTGTGTGTGTGTGCGTGTGTGTGTGTATGTGTGTGTATGTGTGCAGGGGGGGGTGTTCAAGCTCATTCGTGTTTTCATTTTACTCGTCACGTCCCTCCCTCAGCTCCTCTCTAGGTCAGGTAGAGTCACACATGTTCACACACACACACACACGCACACACACACACGCACACACACACACACACACACACACACACACACACACACACACACACACACACAGGTAAACACCCTCGCTCACTCTCTCTCTCGCTCTCTCTCTCTCTCTCCCTCACACACAGAAATGCACACACCCCCACAGGCTGAAGACAGCACACACACAAACTCTCTCTCTCTCTCTCTCTCTCTCTCTCACACACACACACACACACACACACACACACACACTCACACACACATGCTTCACTTCCCCAGAGCTTCCTCGGGTGCAGACACCATGGGCGGCTCGGAGCTGTGAGGATGGAGAAGCGAGTGTGTGTGATCCAGACAGACTTCCACCAGTACAGACCCAGCCTGGCCGCACACAGACGACCCCTGGCACACGTAAGAGCACGCCTCCCCTCCCCTCCTCTTCCTCCGCCTCCTCTTCCTCGTCCTCCTCTTCCTCGTCCTCCTCTTCCTCTCTCTGGGTCTCTGGGTCTGTCAGATTCCTTCTCTTCTCAGCGTGTCGCCCTGCAGCTCAGGGCCCTGGGCCCCTGGCAGGAGGAGTAGCTCTCAGCAGGGGGCGTCAGAGTGTGTGGGATCACAGTCTGTTAAAGTGGCTTCTTCCACTCGTCCTCTCCTTCTCTGCTTTATGCATAAGTAGGCTTCCCACAGTCACAGCTGTTTGTGAATCAGTTTGAAGTCCTGCACATGCAAAACTCTGTTTTCTCTGTCAGACACACACACACACACACACACACACACACACACACACACACACACACACACACACACACTGCAGAGGAATGCAAACACAGACAAGCATCAGAGGAAGAGGAGAGAGGGACAGAACACCGTACCTGCAGAGCTAAAGAGCAGCTGAGAGGAAAGCTGTAGCTACCACTTCCCTATGTTGTTTTACCTTGTTCTCATCATGCATGTGCCACAGTTGATGCATCAATAGAGTAAATAGAGTATAGTATTGATCCTGATGACAGTAACAGCATACTAACTGCCAAACATCACAGTAATGGAGTGTTTTCTGTTACATAAATCAGAGTTAGAGGAGAATGTAAGGAGTCCTCAGCTGCAGATCCTGATGGCTTGATGTTGTTATTCCAACTTCTTACCCGTCGTTGACATAATGCAGCCATGACCTGAAGCGTCTCTGGGTGTTCAGTTTTACTTTCTGTAGTTCATGACTCGTTCATCATCTGAGAGCATGGTCCAGTGACAGACGTCCTCCTCCCTCCCTCTCCTCCTTTATCTGACCATCAGTGATTCATCACGGGCTGGCGTTCCGCTCTTTCAGTGGATGAACGCCGCTCTCATCTCTCTTCTTCTCTTCTCACTCTGTATTTTTAACACCCGCACACACACACACACACACACACACACACACACACGCACACACACACACACACACGCACACACACACACACGCACACACACACACACACACACACACACACACACACACACACACACACAGCTGCCCATGCCAACAAAGAGATGAAGGCAGAGCCTTTGATGCTGCTTCATGGGGGTCATGACTATACTGTTCAGGGGTCAAAGAAAATGCCTTTGACCTTGTCTGTGTTTTCATCTTATGATGGATTTAAAAGGTGCTAGAAAAGTCTTTGATTCTAACAGATAACGTAGTGTTTCTGCAGCGTCCGGGTCACAGTGGGTGCAGCCGGTGTTGTGTGTAATCTGCTATGTGAGGTATTCCACTGGAGCATAAACGTCATTATCTCCTCCCAGAGCAATTACGGGACAACAATCGTGTCATTGATATGATTTATAAGCTGTGGTTGTGTGAGGTCGAGCCACGCTGGGAGTGTGTGTGAAGTGTGAGGTGCTCCGGTGATCAAAGCAGCGCTGATGTCCTCCACCTGCAGCCAGAGTTCAGCCAGAGGCCAGGCCTGGAGCTAAACCTAACCCTAAACCTAGCCCTAGCCCTAGCACTAAACCTAAGCCTAGCCCTAACCCTAAGCCTAGCCCTAGCCCTAAACCCTAGCCCTAACCCAAGCCCTAGCTCTAACCCTAGCACTAAACCTAACCCTATTCGTTAGAAACTGTGAAAAATCATGCAAAGTGAAATGAAATGCGTCTTATTCCAGTCAACAAAACAAATACAACATTTCATCTTTGTTGATGATTGTTTTGGACAATGCGATGGTGAAATGGTCCTGGTCCAGTTGCTTGTTTTGCAGCCTGGGCTCAGTGCACAGCTCTCTCCCTGTCATGTTTTCTCAGCTTCCAGAATTAAATCCAATTAGTCCGGCTCTGTTGGTGTCGCCACAGCGAGGCTGCAGGGTCGGGCCCTCGCTCAGCGGGGGCCACGGTCCAGTCAGCTGATCCAGCCAATCCCCGAGCCAGACTCCGTTAGCCCTCTGGGCTCCATGCTGGACACATGCAAACCATGAGTTTCCTTTTCCCTTTTCAACCTCAACTCTTTAAATAAATCAATGTATTACTGGATACATCAAATTATGCCACTTGGCTCTATTGTGGTCACATTTGGCTGATTGAAAACTACAGTCTTTAATTGTTGTTTACATTCTTGATTCACAGGTAAAATGGCTTTCACTCCAAACTCAGTACCTGGCAATTGTGAGATTGAGAGAATGAGTAAATGGTGTGATCTTAAACACAAACACCCACAGCTCCTGCATGCAGCTGTTATATACAGATGTGCTGAACTGAAGCCTTTGATTGAATATCTCAAGTCTTGAATTTCCTGATGGTAACGTCCCAGATCTGTAATATCTTCACCTTAGAATACGTGAATCCTCTCATATTGGAGGAGATAGTGTAGTAGTGCTGCGTAGTAGATAGTGATATGAGACACTGTGTTCACATCTCCAGGTCACGTGACCTGACGTAGGGGTCACATGACCAGTTCCCTTCAGACCAGATGGACAGAGGAGGAGACTCAACTGTTTCTACATCTGATTCAAAGATCTAAGAGAACTATGTTCTGGACGTCCATCTTCCTCAGAGTGGAGGACCAGGACCACATGGTACCAGGGTTATTATGGGATGGAGCAGGACCACATGGTACCAGGGTTATTATGGGATGGAGCAGGACCACATGGTACCAGGGTTATTATGGGATGGAGCAGGACCACATGGTACCAGGGTTATTATGGGATGGAGCAGGACAACATGGTACCAGGGTTATTATGGGATGGAGCAAGACCACATGGTACCAGGGTTATTATGGGATGGAGCAGAATCATGTGGTACCAGGGTTATTATGGGATGGAGCAGGACCACATGGTACCAGGGTTATTATGGGATGGAGCAGGACCATGTGGTACCAGGGTTATTATGGGATGGAGCAGGACCACATGGTACCAGAGTTATTATGGGATGGAGCAGGGACAGATTTTACATAGAATTACAACTCATATGCAGTTGGACTTAATCAACATTTTAGTTTCTATTTTGTGAAAAACTGTAGTTTCTTTCAGCCTACAGTAGGTGTGAGTCTAGGAACTAAACTAGCAAACAGCTGTTTAAACAATGCAGACGAGCAGAGATGATGGGATCGATGTCCCAGTTATTGACTGAGAAGAAGTGTGTGTGTGTGTGTGTGTGTGTGTGTGTGTGTGTGGGGGGGGGGGGGGGGGGTTGTTCTGGAAAAATGTGAGGAAAGCATCATATTTTAGAGTGAGTGGAAACAGGTTTTACGGCGTCATGAATCAGGCGGACAGTTGCAGTTTGTTTTACGGGGAGGAGAAGCGGCTCCGCTCTGCAGGTCTGATGGCTGCAAACACCTCCAGCTTCAAGTCAAAACAGGAGCGATCGGCTCGTAACTCCATTCATCACGGCAGCCGGCGGATTGAGCCGCAAGACAAAGGGAGCGCTTTGATAGGAGAGCCGCGCCACGGGGCCAAAGGTGAGGCGGCGATGTGTCACCGCCTCGGCCCGGAGTGACAGCCAGTCCGCTCCGACACGCTCACGCTCTGCGTGTCGCAGGCACAGGAAGTTCAGGTGTGTCAGTGGAAACACACACGTCCTAAATCTGACTGAGACGACGGGGCAATTACTGCCGCAACACTTCCACGATCTGACAGACCGTGCAGAGTCAGAGAGAACATAATGACAGCTCTGCTCTCTATGGTTCAAGCTGCTACAGGTTCCCCTCTGGACCTGAGTGTGAGTGTGTGTGTGTGTGTGTGTGTGTGTGTGTGTGTGTGTGTGTGTGTGTGTGTGTGTGTGATAAACGTCTTCTTCAGCTCTGCTGTGGAAAAATCAGCTCACACCACATCATTTGTTTTGTGCCAAGGAATCAACATGAAATGGTCTTTGTGCTCTGGATGTAAAGCCAAACACACCAGTAGGATCTTGTTTAGGTGCAGAACGTAATAAAGAAGATTGATTGAAGGCGTCGCAGAGTTCAGACGTGCTCGTCGGTTTACAGTAGCTGCTCAGGGAGGTGAATCCAGGTCGGGCTGGTTGACTCTCTGCTCCATCAATGAGCCATGCACTCACCTAGAGCCAGGTCATGCCAGCTGCTCTGTGTTTTGATTCTCACAATCTTGTAGCGTTATATCGCTCTGAAAAGCAGAATGTGCACTGAGGTTTCATGCTGCTTTATGTTAATGTCTGCACAGTGTCCGTCCGTTCCTCTCTGTCATCCTGGGTAGAAAGGTTCTTGGTTTTCTCATTCTGAGACGATTCCTCCCCCATTAAACTGAGGCTGGTTTCTGTCCTGGTGAGTGGAGAACATTAAGATGTTTGAGTCTGACAGATGTCTGTGTCCATGTCGTCCAGTCGACGGCTGATAGGGAGACGGACTCGGGCCAGTCACAGACCACAGCCTGTGAAGGTTACATCAACCAGGCCCGGCTGGTCCTGATCTCTGGCCCTGGTGCCATGAAGAGATCGGGGCAGCTAGATGTTCTAATCTATGTTCTTCTGGACAAGCACCTTCACATACACTCTTGTTTTTCCCAAAGCTTCATATAATTCAGCTTCAGGACCTCTTTTACACTTTTTTTGATGAATGAAGGCAGATTGATCTTGTGTTTAATCCCACTGTAGTGAGATGATGGAGGAAAGTATGACAGCGAGTTCCAAAACACACAGTTGTCCAAACCCTGTTTCACTGAATAGGGGATGTGAATTTGGAGGAAGGTGCTGACGTACGTTTACGCAGGTCAGACGTTTAATGTGATGCTGAGTTGGAGTTTGAGAAAGTCTGGAGTCGTTACAGGAAATCAGGCCAGCAGGAGGGCAAACGTCTGTGTGTGTGTGTGTGTGTGTGTGCTTTTATACATGCACATCTTTTAGAGGGCAAAGCTTTTCTGTGTGTGTATGTGTGTGTGTGTGTGTGTGTGTGTGTGTGTGTGTGTGAGGTGGATGGAGGGAAGAGGGGAGAGCCCAGACGCTCTGCAGACAGACAGAGGAACACAGATGTGAAAGACTCGGCCAGACGTGTGTGTGTGTGTGCGGATATCTTGGATGTGAGTGTGTGACTGTGTGTGAGTGAGAGTGTGTGTGCGTGTGTGACTGTGTGTGAGTGAGAGTGTGAGGGCTCTTCCAGAGCGGGTGTCTGTCCCTGCAGCAGCTCCAGGATGAGGGAGAGAGAGGAGCTGAGGAGATCCTCGGAGCAGAGCTCGGAGCTGCGCTCCAGAGTGCGCGAGCTGGAGGAGCAGAACTCGCAGCTGCTCAGGGAGAAGAATGAGGTGGCGGCTAAATACCGAGCTGTAAGTCTGCCCTGCTCCTCTCTCTTTCCTCTCTTCACAAACTCTCCTTCCTCTTTTGTTTCACCGACTTGATACTTTAGAGAAGCTGGTGATTTGTGAGCCAGTCTGAGTTTCTGCTCGATAAGGAGATTTTTTTCCTTTTTATTTCAACGTGGCCATTATACCAAGTCTGCACGGATGAAATTAAGTGGATAATAATACCCTGGGATGGAGAGAGAGAGGGAGAGAGGGAGAGAGGGAGAGAGAGAGAGAGAGAGAGAGAGAGAGAGAGAGAGAGAGAGAGAGACAGTGTTGCAGCTTGTTTTAATGCTGTGTTTCTCTGTGTGGGTTTTTATTGCTGTGTTGTCCATTTTCCAGCTGATCGTTTTATTGACATAGTGTGTGTGTGTGTGTGTGTGTGTGTGTGTGTGTGTGTGTGTGTGTGTGTGTGTGTGTGTGTGTGTGTGTGTGTGTGTGTCTGACTGTCACAGTGCAGTGAGGCTCCATGCTGTTTCCTGGCCTGGGTCTCTCTCTCTTTTTCTTTTCGTCTCTCTCTCTCTCTCTCTCTCTCTCTCTCTCTCTCTGTCTCTCTCTCTCTCCCTCTCTCTCTCTATCCATCTCTCTCTCTCTCTCTCTCTCTCTCTCTCTCTCTATCCATCTCTCTCTCTCTCTCTCTCTCTTGATGTCTTTACTGTCTTTCTTCAGGTTTTAGTTGGAGGCGTTGTCGCCACAAGTTTTATTGTGAGAACTAAACAAACCTTCATTATTCCGTCTGTGAAGCTGCTTTCAGCTGCCTGATTTTCCCTGTTGTTAGACTAATAAGGGAAAAAACTGTATTTCTTTAATTTATTTAAAGACTCTGCAGGACCTTTCTTCCTGGACTCACTTCCTGGGGCTCATCCCAGCAGATGGTGTGGTTGGTTCCTGGTTCACAGTGTCAGTCCAGAAGGTTCTAGAAGGTTCTGAGTTCCTGAACCTCGTCCCAGTGACACACAGTGATGTTGTCATGTGTTCTGTGTGTGCTGTGAGGAGCAGATGTTTAGCTTGCAGTGAGTTAATGTCTCATCTCAGTTCTTCTGCGGAGCTTTTGCTTGAATGAGATCCACTGCTTGCTCTCCAGTGAAGCCCAGAGAGGGGGTGACATCCTGCTCTGAACCCGATGATAGCGTCTGTGCTGACGATGATCATAGTCATCATTCTGCTCCAGCGGTTGCTTGATTTTTCCAGAGGCCTGAGGATGTTCCATCTCTGTGAGTGTGTGTGTTTCTCCTGGAGGCAGAGGGTTCAGTGGGAGCGTGTGGAGGCTCCTCTGCTCCCAGCCTTTGTGGAAACAGCTCCGGGGGCTTCGCCTGCAGGGCTCCAGCAGGAGGCTGTGATGGAAAACGTCGTAAAGCATCACTCTGGATTGGACTGCTCGCCTCGATCTGACAGCGTAACGTGTCGCTGCTGATCTCTGCCCTGTGAACACGCTGATATCACGACACGTCTGTGGAGTTGAACATGGTACCTTCTCCTTTACTCCCTCACTTTGCTCCAAATCACGAGGTCTTTTGTTTGAGTGGAGGTGGCACGTTAGCAGCCTAACGCCTCCTCCAGACTCCTTATTGAAATCACCAGGTGTGTTCTGGCTCTGCTCCTGCTCTGCTTAGATTAGCCGACCATAGATAATGCAGTTAATCTGTGGAGGAGACGGGTTGGCCGCTGTGATTCGAAGCTTGGAGCGGTTCTGATTGGACCGCGGTGAGAAATGTGACCCGTTGTCAGAGCTACTTAGAGCTGCGGCCTGCAGGAAGCCGTCCAGCTTTCCAGGGGAAGTTTGTCCCAGTCCTCATTATCCCTTTATTTTCTCAGCCCGCAGGGATATTTCACACTTCTGCAGAGAGAGGAAAAGACTTCGATGAATTCCTGCTTCTTAATCAACCTTCATTCACTGCCGTCCTCACAGACCCACGTTTTACTGCCTCTGAATATGTGAAAAGCGAAACGTAATTGATTTATATCAAATGATCCTCTCCAAGAACACTAAAGGAAAAATCTCTGCTATTCTAAGCTCTAAAGTTACAATCCAGCCTGTGAAAACATTTCATAACACCTGGTGTCACAGGTCTGCAGCTTTCATGATTCCACACTCTGAGCTAAAGTCTCAAATTTACCAAGATTATGGCAGATCTTCCAGTGTTTGTTCAGGTATTTTAATGATGCAAAACATTTAGATTACAGATTTGTCACGCTCGAGAGGTGTTTGAATGTGGACAGGCTGCAGCTTCTTGTTGCTATCATGAACCTGACCAGGACCTGACTGGACCAGAAACCACATGATAGAGACGGTAGTTAAAATAATTAAACCTAACTGTTGCTGCTTTCACTACTGGACTGGGCCAGTGGTTTCCATCCTAAAAAGTGTCACAGGAGGAAAAAAGCTCCATGAAGCAGCAACCACCCACGCTCTGTGATCAGATTCATGCAACATGTAAACATCTTCACTAGATGAGGAATCTGAGGATTACCACTTCAAGAGGAAAAGGGAGAAAACCTTTTTTTCTTTTGCTTCGGCTGATGTTCCAACCATCTTTGGTACGAATGGATCTGAACAGAGAAACGTCCACTGTTTACCCCCCAATTACTGCTAATGGGAAATAAACGTGCAGCGATGCTGCAGAGCTCTCCAGATGCCTCGGTTCTCCATGTGGAAAAACTTTCAGCCTGGACTCTGAAGTTTCTGAGGGGGCCCGAGGCGACGTGTGAGGGAGGAGAGGGGAGGAGAGGGGAGGAGAGGGGAGGAGAGGGGAGGAGGGGTTAGGAGAGGAGAGGAGAGGAGAGGAGAGGAGAGGAGAGGAGAGGAGAGGAGAGGAGAGGAGAGGAGAGGAGAGGAGAGGAGAGGAGAGGAGGGGAGGAGCTGGGGGAGCAGTGAGGAGCAGCCAGGGAATCCAGCTCTCTCTTGATGTTCAAGGACAGGAGGAAGGAAGTCGTCAGATGCATGAACGAGTCCATTTGCACAGATGAACTTTGAAGTCTCGGGTGAGAGCGTCTGCCCGAGGGCTTCATCCGAGGTCTGATGATGATGATGATGATGATCCTTCCTCTGAGCTTCTCTTGCTCTCAGACTGAAGAATCACAACAACAATTTGCTTTAGGTTGTTTACAGATGTTGACATCCAGTTGTTTAGCATTTAGGCTACTTACTGTGATGATCTGACAGTGAGTCCTGGAGGTTTTCTGAGGACTTCACCCGCTGTTGGATTTCAGCCTCCAGGATAAAAACAACAGCTTTGCACTATAAAAACGATTCAGTCGTAGATCAAAGAACAAACAAACAGGTTTCTCTGGATCCGTGACTGGCTTCAATTCTACTTGTGAGCTTTGTTCTCAGAAGTTACTTGTTTTACTGTGTCAAACAGGCAGCGTTACTCAGACAGAAACATCTGGGAATATTTCTCTGTTTCTTTTGCATATATTGAGATTGTTGAAAAGGTCTGAGCGTTCTGCGTTCTTCATGTGCGATAAAGTGTCTAGAATCTGAAGTACAGTGGTAAAGCTAGAACCTAAAACAAACATTGTTACATTATGTTCTACTCTGTTGGTCTAAACTGAGACGGTGAGTGTGCTGGAAGCTCGGCGCTGTCTCTCAGTGGATGGAGACTCTGCTCCAGCCTGCTCTCTGCCATCATCACCTGGAGGATGCTGCAGGAGCAGCTGCTGATTGGACAGGTCTGTCTCCCTCTCACAGCCTGTCTGTCTCCTGGACGCCTGTCTCACACAACGTGAAGGAGTCAGACACGGTCAGAGATCAGCAGAGTCCCTCCTCTCATCTACAGTCACTGGACACGCTGGACCCAGAGGACACTGGGTCTTTATGGAGGGAGAGACAGTGTGTTTGACTCGTCTGTGATTGGCTCAGAGTGTTGGTGTTGGACGTGTGTGCCGTCTGCCTCTCCACGTCCAGTGGGAGTTACAGGAACAGATGATCTCTCTGTGCCACCGAGAACAATTGGAGGAATGTAACTGAGTACAAATACTGCATTACATGCTGTAGTATTTATGTCACTGAGAGTGGACACTTTTACTGTTATTACACAACTTTAGCAGCGGAAATCTTCATGTCCACACTGAGTTAGGTTACATGAGACATACAAATGTGAAGTCATGAGTTGTTTTAAACATTATTACAAAAGATGTTGTACCTCCTGAGAATAGAAATCTTTCATTTGGAAGATAAATTCTGTTCTTTTACATCTTTTAAAATATTCATAGATATATTCAGAGACAGTTTAACATTAAACATATCTACTATTAAGTTCATTGTGTAAAGTAGATCAGGTACTTGGGTACTTGGGTGTTTTACTTGAGTCTCTCTTCTCTCTGGTAGCGAGCTGGGTCGTCTGACAGGAGCCCACACCACTTTGTTAAATATGACATTTTAGCGCTCAGGAATCCTGCTGGAGTTTATGTTCTGCTCTCTGGTGACTGGACGGCGTCCACAGCTCAGTGGCATCGGCACAAAGCCCATCTCAGACGCTGCGTCCACATCTGGACACTTTTAGACGCCTCAGCTTCGTCTGATTTAGAAAGGTCATGTGTGGCTGATCCTCCAGCGCCAGCTTCAGAGCCAGAGTCGCTTGGATAAACTCTGAATAAACTCTGAGATGTTTAGTGATTTTCACGCTGTCGCACCTGCGGCTGCAGCTCTGGGACCATGTGAAATACCACACATTCCATGAGCTAACAAATGAAGATGCATGTCGTATGTCACAGAGGTGAACAGTTTGTTAAGTACACATTTAGATGTCTGGATACTCTGTAGAGTCCATATATACGACTCTCTGTGGAGCCGTTGGTCTGTTGCTGCTACACACTCTCCACATCATGTCAAGACTATTAAACAGCGTGTGATGCTTTGTGTTCATTGTTAGAACCATGAAAACAAAAAGTTGGTCGGACTTCCCTTTCTTTGAACTAATTCATGTCCCTTTAATAGTACTGTTATATTATGAGCATATTCACACTATTAGTATGAATATCTGTGGACAGATATCAGGATCTGTTCACAGAGCTCTCGCTCTTATCATCCCTCCATCTCACAACAGCGTGATGCAAACTCTAGATGTGGGAATGTTTCGTCTGGTCCATTCAGGAAAAATATCCACTCTTGATCCTGAAGGACAATATGTCCCGTTGTTCCTGCCCATGAAGAATGCCGTGGCATTGTTGAGGGGCCGTGTGGGCGTGAGTGCACAAGACATTTATGTCAATTATAACGTAGACGGAGACGAGAAGAGGGACTCTGGACTCTGGAGCTCTGCCCTTGTTTCCTGGTCTCTCTGTGGCTTCGCTGCAGCTCAGTGTCAGCTCTGAGCTTCTGCTGCAGGACGACACGGGCTGAAAGGCTTCTCTCTGCTCTGACACCCTACACCACCTCCTCGTCCCCTCAGCCTGGACAGACACCTGCTCCTGGGGGAGCAGACCACAGCCAGGAGGCGAGAGGAGAACGCCGTCCAGCACCACTCTGTGAAATGAGGGCGAATGGTTGATTGAGAGGAGAGAAAGAAGGAGGAAAAAAAGCAGCTCACGAGGAGGAGTGAAGAAAAGGAAGCTGACAGGTTAAGTGGTGCAAAGAAAGCCGAGAGAGGGGAAGAGAGCTGCTAATGTGTGGAGGGAAGCAGAGGACCTGGAAGCTCAAACCCACCTGGAACAACCAGAAACAGCTGGAGACAGAGACACAGCTGGATCAGTAACTCGGAGCAGCTCAGAAACTGGAGGAAGTCAGGACGATGTCAGCGAGGCGCCGCCAGCGTCGCCACCTCCTCTCTAATGAGCCAGAGGAAGTTAATGGAAGCCAGGAAGCTCCAGGAGCAGAAGGAGAACCTGAGGAGCTGGACTGGGACGGCTACAGCACCACCCTGGAGCAGCCCGGAGGTCCAGCTGTGGGTATCTCAGCCCCGGTCGTCATTATGGTGTTTGTAGGGCAGAATTAGACCTGGACAGGCTCCAGCGTCACTGAGGGGTCCAACTAACTAGACGAGTTAACTCTAATCTACTCACTACTAACTCTACTCACTAGTGACTATGATCTACTTTACTGTGACAAGTCGGTATGTAAGATGTTAAAATATCTTAACGAAACTGGGAAAATACTTCAGTCAAAGCTTCTTCTAATGCTATAGTGCAGGTTTGATGTGAAATCCCTTCAAAAAGTGAAACTTTTAGCAGTTCAGACAGGAAAGGCTTCATAAGGTGAGTATTATAGCACAGGTGCTCTCAGCACTCAGTAGCACCTGTGCTACAACACAGGTGTGTTTACTGAGGATGGATCCAGACCAGGTGGGAGTCACACTGCAACAGTGGAGAGGAGTGAACTCCTGCACTTTTAGACAGTTAAGTAGAGACTTAAATAGAATTGAATGTGATTTCCCTGTGTCTGCAGCCTGTCCACTAACTAGGCTACACTACGATGGTTTCACTGACAGCAGTTTCAGTCATTCTTTATGTGCGAGGTCTGTCTGCAGCGAACGCAAAGCTCCTCGAGTATAAACTAGAAAAACTGTTGATTTAGTGTTTGGGCCGATGGCTGCAGCCATCAGCGTGATTCAGGCCGATGTGTCAGAGTTGTCTCTCACTCCCCCTCAGAGTAAACGTTGCACTTTTCATGAATAAGAAACGATGAATGACGGTGATGTCAGACTCTGGCAGGTCTCCCTCTGAGTACACCTGGGCAGTGTTTGAGCACCCACCTGTGTGTGTGTGTGTGTGTGTGTGTGTTGTGGATATTGTGTATGGGCACATCTCAGTGGGATGAAGCCCTGACTGATGGCGTCCACCTGCGACCAGTCGCTCAGTGAAAGCGTTAAAGGTGCGAATGAGTTGACACGAGGGCAGACGAGGAGGGAGGAGGCCTGAGGACGGGCCGGGAAACTGCTCGAAACCAAGTACTTTTATGGAAATAAATGTAGATGGAAATGTGGTCGCCTGATCATTTCACAGATGCCCAGATATTTGGGTTTTGCTATTAGCCGGTTCCAGATGCTTTGCCCATGAAGCCTGCGCCCTCAGAGAGGAGCAGTGAGCAGAGCAGAGGTCTGCTGGCTGCTCTGGGGGACGGACGCCTGGCTGATCTCAGATCTGCTGCTTTGGTCAAACTCGCCGATCAGGTCGGCGGCGGGCGTCACCGCCGCGCTCTGGCAGCCGTGCCATATTAAAGCAAACTGCAGGTGAACAAAGGGAAGGTTTCTTCTCACTCCAGGAGGATAAGTTTCATCTTGTGGCACAACCTGCGGTAAGATCCTCTCTATGAACTGATTGTCTGTGTTGGCTGCAGCCATTCTCACCGAGCTAATCCCTGCACATTAGCGCTTCATCCCGGAGCCTCCGTCTAAATCTCTCTGCTTTTCTACCCCGTGTGACCTCGCGCTTTCCCTTTCCTTTAACTAATTCATCCTCTCACGAAAGGCGGAGCACATTTTAAGCATTAAATCCTGATATTCCTCGCTGCAGAGGAGATATTATAATGCTCTTGACAAAGCAAATAAGAGGTTAAATGAGATGAACTAACTAGTTCATGCAAAGAAAAAAGTGTGTTTAACCACAGGGGCAAAAATGTAATGAATGAATTTGATGATAATGTATCATTTACATGATGAATTCAACCTGCGAATGCACAGGCAGGGTCCTTTGAGAAGCTGTCTCAGATACGGAGTAAAGTGACCATGTGTGTGTCCTTGCAGGAGCAGGAGAGCGGCCGGGCCTCGGAGCAGCACTGTGCCCAGCTGGAGAGGAGCCGGCGGGAGCTGGAGCGGCAGCTGTCGGGCCTGTCGGAGCGGCTGGAGGAGGAGGAGGCCTGCTCGACTCAGCTCGCCCTGCACAGAGACAGGCTGGAGGCCGAGTGCAGCAGCCTGAGGAGAGACCTGGACGAGCTGGAGGGAGCGCTGACCGTGGCCGAGCAGAGCAAACAGGTGAGGAGAGACCAAACCTCCACACAACAGGAGCTGCACTTTCACCTGCTTTGACCTGTTCAGATTTACTTTATAAAGATAATGGAGAACACAGTGTTACTTTCATAAACCTCAGGCTGGTCACACCCAACTGTTAGATTGTTTTGATAAAATCTTGTGACATGTGAGATCTGGTGGAAGGGTGCAGCCTCGGCCGAGGAGGAGCTCAGATCACTGGAGGATTAATGAAGCATGCTGTGGTTGTTTCCTCTGACAGCAGCTCTGGAGAGTGACAAGCCACCACCAGATGACGAGAGCTCGTCCAACAACAAAAACTCTGACCTGGTGGGAAGTTAAGGTTGATCCCAGGGGCAGATTTATTTGTGTTCTCTTAAAGTAGGTCACTGTAGATTAGTAAAGATTTGTTGTTTGTTCCAAAAGTAATGCATGTTGGACATATCCCAGTTAGTTAAGATTTGACTCTCTATTAATGATGCCCAACTTGTAGATACGTTCCAGTTCCAGCACCATGTTGGAAGTGAAAGTGAGAATCAGTTTCCACAGGTTCAAACTAAGAACTCTTAGATAATCAAATTATCTAATTCAACCAATATGGCTGTTCTTTAGTAAGAAGACAGTAGAAGAGTAGAGGAGAGAAGGTGATGACTCCATCTCCACGGTCTGCACTTCGATGTCATCTCACATAAAAAAAATCTTCACAGCTTCTTCTTTTTTCCCTTATAATACTTATAACAACTTAATAAGTTATAATAGTGTCAAAAATAACATATTGATAGAGATGAATTAGAAGCTGCACTTGCGCAGATGCTCCATCAGGGGGCGCTGCCTGTGTCAAACAGACTTGGGTCCATTCAAGAACAAACAGCTTAACTATGTTGACCACAGTCACTGCAGGCCAGCCTTGGTTCCCATGAGCAGCAGCCAGGGACAGAAGTGTCCAGGCTGACCGAGGGCGGTGGAAACCACAGAGAAGCTTCCAGAAGCCACTCTGGTGGCTCCATCAGAGGAGCAGGGACACCGGGACATGTTGGCTCTGGGGAGGGGGACCTGGAGGAGCTCTGCTGGATCCATGTGCAGCTCCACTCCAGCTCACACAGCTGGAGGAGCTGGAGGGGGTAGAGGAGGTGGAGGAGCTGGAGGGGGTGGAGGAGCTGAGGGAGCTGGAGGAGGTGGAGGTCACAGATTTCCATCCTCTTCCACCAGAAACATTGTCTTTACCTCCAGGATTTAGTTGTGGAGCCAAAGACTCCTGGCTGCTCCTCCTGTCCTCCTGGCTGCTCCTCCTGTCCTTCTGGCTGCTCCTCATGCCCCTCCTGGCTGCTCCTCCTGTCCTTCTGGCTGCTCCTCATGCTCCCCTGGCTGCTCCTCCTGTTTGTCTTCCACCTGCTGCTGTGGGATCAGATGCAGTCGCTGGCCTTTGTTCTGCAGCTGGGAACAACTTCAGACTTCAGCCCAGACCAGCGAGAACATCAAAAGCTCAGGTCCAAAGCGATTACTGTCCCGGAGCCCCGGCTGCCATTGTAATCTGGAGCTGGAGATTTGATGAGATTGTGTCAGATCACATTCACAAACAGGTGCAAAACCAAGTCTGTTGCGCAAACAGTCAAAGAAAAGCAGCATCTCTGCCTGTGTTATCCACAGTCAGAGCACATGTTCGGATGGGCAGCCAGAGGCAGAAACAGACTGGATGCATCACAGTAAATGCTCCTCAGCAGGTTTGATCACAATAGATCTGCAGAGTTCACATGCAAAACTGAGGAGGCATGCAGCCAGAGGAGCACATGCTGTGCCACAGCACCATACAGATGTATTTACATAGAAATACAGTGATATCAATCAAAGAGTATTGGGTTGTGAAACCAAATTATAGAATAAGGAACCTGGTCTGACCCAGTTTAGCCTCTAGGTTCTATATGGAGCTCGGCCTCTCTTCTCCTCTCTCTCTCTCCATTCAGCCCCTTTATCTGTTCCACTGAGGTGTATTAAAGGATTATGATGCTATCTTGTTCAGGAATGCCACAAGAATGCACTGTACTTAAAAAAAGACAAGAACATGAGATGGAAAAGAGTGTTTCCTTCAGTGCGAGGGCTGTGTTGTTTCAGCCTCTTCAGAGTTACACTGATTCGTTTAATCCAGCTCTGGTTATTAATCAGAACCTGATACTGCGGGTATAATCTGGAGGGTTCCCTGGGCTAATTTCTCTGCAGATACTGTAAGAGAGAACTGTGAGAGGACTCCAGCAGGGACGGCGTGACAAGACCAGGCAGGCTGCGTAGCAGAGCTGACACAAAGCTCTAGAAAAAACAAAGAGCGAGAGAAAGAAAAGTGACATGACCGCGTCTAATATTTGCGGTATGCTGTCATAACAGTCGTTAGGAGTGTGTTTGATCTGAGCTGAGAGGAATGCACTCCACTGTCCGTTCTGAAACCTTTCATAAAAAAAACGATATCTTCTGTGCTTTGGTGAGGAGCAGACACAGAAATGCTGCTGGTTTTCATTTGTGCCCTTTGACAGATTCTAAACTCTCACACTTGTCTCATTAGGTCCTGGTGTGTTCGATGGGAGCCAGGATCGCTGGTACAAATCAGGCTTTGATGTCCGTGCGAGAGGCAGAATAATGACATCTGTTTCTGTCATGAGAGGAGATAATTGTTTTACGGTGCGGCTGCAGAGGCCGAGGCTGCAGACTGAAACCTCTGTGTTCACAGGCCTCGGTGGCCGCCTGCCCGAGAGGAAAACATTAATAACCACAGAAAGAAACGTTCTAGCAGAGCTCGCTCAGAACAAAGCCTCCGGAGCGCTACGTGGAAGATGCTCCCGCAGCTAGGAGGGCTTCGACGAGTTAGAGAACGAGAGAAAACTGCTAGGAAAGACGTTTTCCTCTCGGGCGGTGACCTCTCGCCCTCTCCCTCTCCGCAGTCGTCAGACGGCGAGGTGAGGAGGCTGTCGGAGCAGCTCCTCCACAAGGACGAGGTGCTGCTGAAGCTGCAGAGGGAGAAGGAACATCTGGTGGAGCTCAGCCAGGTGAGACATGGTGGTAGATTATCAGGAAGAATGGTCAGAAATGATCAGAAAAAGATCAGATGAGTCTTTGTTGCAAGGACTAGAAACTAAAGTCAGTCAGACTCTAGGCTCATACAGTAATAATGAGTGATAAAGGAATGAATCATAGAGCTGAGAGTCGGTTCCTATAGTTTTAGAGTTCCTGTAGATGACATGATGTAGACTATAATCCAGACAGAAGGCTCATGTGCTCCCTATAGAGCACCTTTGGATTATTAAGAATTAAGATTAAAATGCTTGACAACAATGATAATCAGCTGCTCAGATCAACACAATATGATTATTTTCATCTTCTGTATGTGAGGAAAACAGCACTCTTATAAAAGTTACTAATTGATCGTATATGAGAGGAAACTAACTGGAAGTTTAAGTATTTAAGAAATCATTTTTCAAGTTTCACTTTCAAGCAGTTAAATGCTATCACTAACAATGACAGAATAACTTAAAAACAGTGAGTTATGTCGATGAAGACATCTTAACTGTCTCATTAACATAAAAACTGAAGGTTGGTGATCTGTTCTAAGCCACACATCAGCTGTGATCAAGTCCTGAACTGTGACCGACCCGTGACGGCCTGTCACGGTTCTCAGTGACTGTCTGCTGCAGAGAGAAACGTCTCGCTGTCTGACTGACTGACTCAGAGTGAAACGCTGGGTCAGAAACTGAAGCATGAGGAGCTGCCAGGAGCTGCCAGGAGCTGCCAGGAGCTGCCAGGAGCTGCCAGGAGCTCCACGCACGCTGATGGATGTGCTCCCCCGTCAGACACACTCCTGACTCTGGACAGCAGAGCAGATGCTTTGAAACCTAGAGAAATCTTAACCCTCAACCAGCTGGTCCTCCCATGAGCTCCAGTAGCAGTGTGTGACCAGGCCTCTTCATCCTCGCTCTGGTCGTCCAGGATCAGTTTTGATCTGAGCTGGAATGATGTTAGAAAGTGGAGCAGAGAGAACAGGACCTGGCAGCTGCTGAGTCACAGTTTGACGTTTCCAGTACGTTTTATTCCTGTTTGACGGGTGAAACAGAGAGAGGTGTGATCTGAGCGGTCAAACTGAAGATGACCTCTGACAGCTGGCGGCAGGTGGAGGCCGCTCTGACCGCTCTGTGCTTCGCCCCCACAGCAGGCCATCGAGGACCTGCAGAGCGAGGAGGAGAAGGTCAACCTGCTCACCAAGGAGAAGACCAAGTTTCAGATGAAAGCTGAGGACGTAAGTGTAACTTGTCGTCTAGAGTCCAGAGGTCGGTTCAGATCAGTCAATGTCTCTGTTGAGTGTCAGTGTGAGTGTTCTCCGCTGAGCTCGACCTTTGTTAAGCTAATGACAGATTAAGTGCCTCAGAGTAACATGAAGCGTGAGGCTTTCACTGAGCCACCTCATTCAGACCAACGTTCCCTCTGCTTGGTTCCTTCCTCCACCTCCAGCCTCATACAACAAATTCAACACAAGTAAAGAATGAAGCAGAGGGAAGGAACGTTTTTACACCTTCACTCGACTTGAATCATCTAAGTTTTAATAAGTATAAGAAAATGTGTATCTATGCAAAGACCAGAGGAGAAAAAAGCGACTTTGATAATGTTTTCATTCAGTATTCTGAAGGGAAGAAGTTACAGCAGCTCAGAACAAAAGTGTTTCTGTCCTGATTCTACGATAAATAATCAACCAATAATCAATGTTTAAAGCTCCACAGACCAGTCAGAGTGATGATTGGAGCTATATTCACAGATATATCCCTGTGACCTCTGCATCCCACACACACGCACACACACACACACACACACACACACACACATGCTGCTCCCATCACACGCTGCAGTGATCTCCAGGCCATGAAGGGACTATTTGACAGTAATATGAGCAATGGAAACTTGAAGTTATTTGACTTAATTGTTACCCTCTCAGCCAGTGGGCCTCGGCAGATCTGTGGAAACACTGAATACATGTAATTTCACATATAAAAGTTGTCAGAGAGAATAAATGGTCAGAATAAAACATATCGATTACTGGCACCAGATATCAGCCGCTAGCAGTGAGAGGGAGTGGGACTCTGGGTGAGATGGCTGCTGAAAGCCGGCCGGCTGAGTTTCCCGTCTCCCTCTGTGAAGCTGGAGTATCGACTGGAGCAGGAGCGCCGACAGCGAGCCGAGCTGGAGAGGAGCAGGAGGAAGCTGGAAGGAGACAGCAGGTCCACGCAGGAGAGCCTGGGAGAGATGGAGAAGAACCGCAGCGGCCTGGAGGACCTCCTCAAAAGGTCAAAGACACGTCCGTCCTCCTGGGACAGAGTTCACAGAACACAGAACATCAACAAGTGATACCATACAACAACATGGATGATGAAGCTGCGTGACCTAGCGTGCATCCCAGTCTCAGATGACGTTAAAGTCATCTCATAAACATTTATATCGAGCTGTAAAAGAGAGCTGACGCACGAGATGACAGGTCTCGTCTTCAACCAGCTTTAGAAACAATCTTGTCTGAACCTCAGGAAGGAGAACGTGAGAGAACCTTCAGAAAGGTCATTCTGTTCTGATTCAACACGTCTCCTCTTCTACTCTATTCTATTCTATGCTATGCTATTCTATTCTGAAGTTGTGTCTCAAACATGTACATGATCAGGGCTTTATGCAGGCGTGTGACAGCAGGTTTCATCCATACAAACATCTCTCACAGTCAGAGCTGCTCAGATCGTATCTGTGAAGCCCAGGAAGGAGATTGGACTCCAGAAGGTTCTCTGTTCTCCCCCCGAGGGCTGAGGAGCTTGGACTGTGATGAGATGTAGCAACGCTGCTCCTCAGACCAGCTCCAGCACCTCCGAGCTCCTCCAACCTTCAACATGTAGCTACAGTTACACGAGAGCAAATGAAATCAGTCACAGTGTTTTTACCTCGCAGCAAGAGCAGGCTGAAGCCAGGAACTAATGACACACACACACACACACACACACACACACACACACACACACACACACACACACACACACACACACACGAAACTCACACATCACTGAGCAATAACTTCTCCCTTTGTGGAGTTAAAACTTGTTCATTTTGGCGTCCAGGGCTGATCGTCTTTCCACTGTGACACTGAACAAAGTGAGTGATTGACTCTGTTGCCACGGAGGTAAAAACTCCTTCCAAACACGTCAACGTCGACCCATGAGACCCGCCGGAGCTCCGTCACTCTGAGGCTTTGTCTTTGTCAGAAAACTGGAGACAAGTATTCTTAGAAAAGGGACATGTGACTATCACAGTTGATCAGCTGATATCACACGTTTTGAGGTGTGTTGTGTGGATCACATAGCAAAGCTGTGGTTCTGAAGAAGTCCAGCTTCCTGTATAGTGAATCTGTTGATCTAGATTAGATTTAGATTAAAACTGAAATCCTCCCTCAGACTGATTGTCTCACAGTTCTTTTCTCTACCTATGATTAAATTGACCCAGTCATAACTTCTGCTTCCCCCTGAAGGAAGGACCTGGAGATCAGCAACACCAGCTCCAGGCTGGAGGCAGAGGAGGCTCTCAACATGGAGCTGCAGAGGAAGAGCAAGGAGCAGCAGGTCAGAGTCCTCCATCACAAACAGCTCATAGTGAAGTAGAAGTTCTCAAAGGAGATTAGAGTGTGTGAATAAAAAGAAAATTAGATTGAATCTCACTGAGATTTGCATGAAGAAGAAGAAGGAAGGAGGAGTAAAGAGCAGATTTCAGGGTAAAAACAGAGTCTCTCCAGACTTTGATTGTGAGGCAGCTGCTCGGGTGGAGACAGGTGGAGACATCAGTGGAGCTACGTCTGCAGATAGCTCAGGCTCTGACACACACACTGAGCCTGTGGATTGATAGGCATCTCGCAGGCTTCAGGTGTGGTATGTGCCTTCCATCTGCAGCTTCTCATTTAGAAGACGTGGTGAACGCCTCCAGAGAGCAGGAACAGTCCTGTTCTCTCTGATCAGACGTCCTCCACCTGCAGCTGGTCTCCAGGATCCATCACTGAGCACTGATAGCTGCTCAGGCTCCAGTGGATGAACCTCTCCTTGTTTTCTAGTGTTAACATGAAGCTATGAACGCTGAATACACTGACCTGCTCCTGGCAACCACACTCAAGCCTCATCCTGATTGGTTGTCTGGCCTGTCACTCACATGAATGATCACGTGACTGTACCTCCACAACTTTACTCTTTACTTAACTTTCTGTGAGATGTTGAGCCTGTGAGGGTGGTAACATGACTGAAGGAGACCTAACATGACTCGGCAGCTCTGACCCTGACATCAGCCTGCTTTACCCGTCCTCACAGCTGGTGTTTAGCAGCGTGTGGAGGGAGGGACGACCTGAGGCTGCTGGTCACGTACAGTAGGATCACGTTGCTCTGGCTGGAGATCCTTCAGGGAGCTGAGCTGAAGCTTTTCAGAGGAGATCTGAGATGCATTCCTGCCTTTCAACAGAGCTGCTGGGTGCTGAGCTGTGATTGGTCCACAGCTCCGCTCCTGTCAGGAGACGGCTAACACTGCGAGTCTCCGTCCAGCTGATAAACATCTCCTGCCTCTCTGTGACGGACCCACAGCTCCTCACTTTGCACTTTTACACCCGCTACTAAACGCAGTGACTCAGGTGCTTTTACCTGAACGTGCTGGTAGTAGTGACCATGTCCAGTCAGAGAAACAATAACAAGTGTTAATGGGTCGCTGCAGTAGTGCAATACTTTAGTTCCATCGAGATAAGAAACTCACAAAGTTTGACATATTCTTTTAAACGTGACAAAGTTTCACTAAAGACAGAAATAACACGACTTGTGCCCTGCAGAAACCAAATCCGTCCTCGTCCCAGGATCCACTTCCATATGAAGGATGATTTAGTTGTTTGTGGTAAATTAAAATAAAATAATTTGCATGGAGTTATAAATGAATTTCTCTACACAATCCACACTTATTCTACACAAATACCAAAGCAATGAAACATGCTCTTCTGTGCTAAAACGATAGCTCTGCTATACATTCATGTACTTCTGTAAATCCTCAGCTGAGCTGAGACATGAAGCTACAGCTTCACTGTGTCTGAGTGGAAACAAAAGTCTTAATGTGCAACAAAAGCATTTTTGTCCTCAGCTGAAGTTTTATTGATAAAAGCAAAATGCGGCACAAAAGTTCATTCAGATGGAAAACAGCTGCAGACGTCTCTTCACACCTTCTTCTTCTTCTTTTTCAAATAAAAAACATGCAAAATGGCTCCACACATATGTGTAGTTTATTGGTTCAGGATTTGCAAACTTTTTGCTTTGAAATTAATACAAGATCGGCAGAGGTGCTGCAGAATGTGAACGGCCATCTGAACTGTCAGACTGCTCAGAGCTCCTCTGAGTCGCTCTGCACACGTGGAGCAGCCGGAGCAGCCCAGAGCTCTGTGACCGTGACCGGCTTACTGAGCGGGGTCGGCCTGGCTCCCAGAGCAGAACAAATCAAAGTGCCACAAACTGGACCTGGGTTCACGGCCGAGCCCAGGGGACAGTAGAAACAAGTGGCTGTGAGTGGAAGTCACCACAGACGAGGCCACCAGAGAAGCTGCTTCAGCTGCAGCATCCCTCCTCCTCTCCTCCTGTAGCTCTTCATCCTCATCATTACATTATAACAACACACGTTGTTGTTTGTTGGGGATGCAACGGGTTGAGGGCAGTTTTCTCCTCAACTTTTTGTTTAGTCTGAGACGTAAAAAAGGAAATCTAACTGTGTCATCCAGACAGAAACAAACCCGTCTGAGACTTTATCTGTGTCAGTCGCACGCTGCAGATAACGTGTTCTGTGTGTGTGTGTGTGTGTGTGTGTGTGAGAGAGAGAGAGAGAGAGAGAGAGAGAGAGAGAGAGAGAGAGAGAGGAGGTGATGCTCTCCCACCTAACCTGATGTCACATCCAGAGGTTTGTGCTTGGGGGGGGGGGGGGGGGGGGGGGGGGAGGGGGTTCAGAACAAAGGGCATCTTTGTGTGTGATAGGATAGCAGTGTAAGGAGAGCCCGGGGAGGACGTGTTTCACATTTACTGTAGCTTTGGCATCCTCGCTAGCTCACAATGACACTATTATGCATGTGTGTGTGTGTGTGTGTGTGTGTGTGTGTGTGTGTGTGTGTGTGTGTGTGTGTGTGTGTGTGTGTGTGTGTGCCTCTGAACCCTCCTCCTCATAAAGACGCAGGTGGACAGGTCCAGGTGTGTCAGAGCTGCAGAGCTGTTTATGGTGTTAATATACAATTACATGAAGTCGTAGTTCTGTTTTATCACCTGGAACTGCTCACTATTACTGCTCACTACAACTGTGATACAACACAATACATAGTGTACCTATGTACCTATGTACCAGTATACCTATTCCTGCTGCTTTAGCTTCTGGTTTAGTTGTATTATGAGTATGAGTACTTCATAAAATCAGACTTACAATCTAAATAGCAATAATAACGGTAACTTGCGTTTCTCAGTGGCTGATCCTTTTGCTTCTCTACTAACACTGTTAGAAACAGGTTACACTATTAGAGATAGTGTATATATTATACTGTATAACTCAAAAAGTTAAGTTGAACCAGCTTTGGATCTGATGTCAAACTGTCCATCAGTGTGAGTAGAACAGAGGCAGATCTGTCTGTCTGTGAACTCAGAGATCTAAAGGGGGGCGGGGGGGGGGGCGGGGAGAGGGGGGGGGGGGGTAAAGGGGGTCCACGGCCTGCGGTCCTGATCTGCTCCAACAGCCCCACGCTCTCAGTGGTTTTATTGCGTGCTCGTAAAGCAGTTATGCTGCTGTTAGAGGTCATCAGACTCTGAGCAGATGAGCGGAGCTTTCTCCCTGTGGGCTGCTGGGACTGGACCAGATGTTTGGTCACATCAGGCCCAGCAACGAGCAGAGTCTGAAGGTCCAGACGAGGAGCAGGCTTTACCCGGGACTACAGCTCAAAAACCCTCAAAGGAAGCTCCTTAATATCACCAGTTTGTCTTTTTGCCATTTGCATCAAACGACTGTGCAGTAATGATGAATCTGAGCCGTAAACGCAGCACGATGTTGCTCCACCCCCACAGGTGTAACCCTACCTGTGTCTGGCCTGTTCCTATCCACTGAATTAGATCAGCTCAACCTTGCAGGCAATGGGGAAAAGGTGAGAGGTGTAAAATCAATCAATCTCAGGCCTGCGAGTCGGGACAAGTTGATCTGAGCCCAGTTTAGCCTGGAGACTGGAAACAGGGCGAGACCGCTCCCCTGGTTTGATCTGAGGTCAAAAAACTACAACACCTGAAGCTCAGCTGTTAAACCCTCCATACACAATGTAGACACAGGATTCTGTGTCAAGAGGAGGTCCAAGGAAGAGGTAGGATTAGTGAAGCAACCTCCCTGGTATGGAAATGATTTGATAGACAGAGACATCTTCACTCGCTCACTCGCTCACTCACTCACTCACTCACTCACTCACTCACTCACTCACTCACTCACTCACTCACTCACTCACTCACTCACTCACTCACTCACTCACTCACAGATGAAATTCCACTCAGGCATTTGCAGCTGCAGCTTAATTTCAACAATGCATACATGCGTTTTAGTTTGTGTGTTTTCACCTTTCATGTGAAAACAGACAATAAACAAGGAACTGAACTGAAATTCTAACCTCCTCATCTGTGAAGTTTCACAGACAGAACAAAGCTGCTGTTAAACTGCAGAGAGGATTTGGGGACAGAATCTGCAACAAATCAAAGAGTGAATTTGAAAGATAGAGTTGGTCAAGAACTCGGTTTGGACTGAGATCCAATCAAACGTCAGCAGCGACGTTGTTTATATTTCACAATCAGTTATTTCTACACAGAAAAAGCTTTGAGTTTGTCCGTAGCCTCCTAAAAGTTCTGGAACATCTTCACATGCACCTGTGTGGAGCCGACATCCCACGTCACCACCTGCAGCGAGCAGGTCACAGGTCGCTGTCATCACTCAGCCAATCAGAGGGCTGCTGCTGCAGCGCCGCCAGCTGGAGGCGTTTAGGAGAACAGAGCGGATCGAGTCACAGCGACCTGCAGGGTGGGAGCATGTGTGGACGGGCTGCTCAGCCCTGCAAACAGCCTGAACCCAGGAACCGCTCCGTGCAGCTCAACCTGAGCAGGGGCGGCCTCGCTGAGGCCACACAGCCAACCACAATATGTGTGTGTGTGTGTGGTTGCCAAATCAGCATGAAAGGAGCCAGATCTGAGCAGAAACACTGATGGAACCAGAGTTCATAGCTTCTACATTAACACGGAGAGATGCTCCATCCAGCCGCTGCAGGTCTCCTTTAAGATGGTGTCAGCAGCGCTGGGCCGTGGGGGGGGGCAGAGGTCGCAGCCCTCCTCGCTTTGTTTTCTCTTCCTCGTCAGGCGGGAGAGGAGGGAGAGGAGGGAGAGGAGGGAGAGGAGGGGGCGTGATCTCAGAGGAAGAGGCTGCCCACGCCGCTGAGCGTCCCCTCAGACCTGAGCCACATCTGACTGTGATTTACCAACAATTAGGATGCTTCCAGAGCGCTGCTCAGACACACAGAGAACAAAGAGAAACTAAATATTTAAGCACATACAATTATGGAGATCAGCTCTGCAACCTCTTTTCTGCAGCCCCCCCCCACCCCTCCCCACCCCCACACCCCCCCCCAATAACTCCCAGAATGCCCTGCAGCAGTGCATGGAGACGCGGGCGTGGGAGCGTTTCAAACTGAATAAATTTCATTTTGTAGAAAGTGGACGAGATCAATGTGTGAGCTCTCTGCCGGTGTGTTTATGCATGCAGTCTGGCTCGCACATCTTAGCGCTGTGAGTTCACTCGAGCTTTCCACGATTGTATTAGAGCCACAATATTTATTTTGTGAGGCCGAGGAAAGTGGAGATCTAACCAGAACCAGACTCATGCGTGGGGAGCTGTGAGAGACAGGGGAGGGCTGGGCGTGCAGAAGGGGGTGTGGACAGTAAGATGCCGGAGGGGATCAACAGTGAAGCTGTGTGTGTGTGTGTGTGTGTGTGTGTGTGTGTGTGTGTGTGTGTGTGTGTGTGTGTGTGTGTGTGTGTGTGTGTGAGGGTGCGTGTGTGTGTGGGACAGTCAGTCAGTCAGTCGGGCTGCTCCACTGCTGCCTCACCATGGCTGTTCTCTCTGCAGATGTCCTGCGCTGGCATGTGAGTTGAATCTGACTTTCTCTCTTCTCTTCGTCTCTTTGTGACTCTTTGAAGCTGCAGCTGGAATAAGTAGCGCGAGTTAATCTAGTTATCTGTTACTTCTGTAATCAGACTCTGCTTTATCTGTTCTGGGGGGTTTCCTCTGAGACATTAAGACCAACTGTAACGACTTTATCTGCCTGTGCATGACTACCTTTGTGCCTTTAAGTGTGTGATGATGATAATAATTGTTGGATTTGAGGCTTTCACCACATCTCTGTGTGTGTGTGTGTGTGTGTGTGTGTGTGTGTGTGTGTGTGTGTGTGTGTGTGTGTGTGTGTGTGTGTGTGTGTGCGCGCCCCGGGCTTCATGCCATGTCAGACACACTTCCTGACACTGAGACACAGATAGTGCTGTCAATAGCTGCAGAACATGACACAACTTGGGAGGATGCAGCCATGATGGTTTGAGGGGGTGGGGGGAGGTGTGTGTATGTGTGTGTGTGTGTGTGTGTGTGTGTGTGTGTGTGGGTGTGTGTGTGTGTGTGTGTGTGTGTGGAGGGGGGGGTGGCAATAAATTTTTATAAGGAGCACCAAACCTGCGGCTTTGGCATGAGATGAGTGCAGCAGAAAAAGCTCTGTGGGTGATTTATTTACGTGAGATCACTTGATTGTTTTGACTGTTAAAGCAGAATGTGATCAAATGAAATCCTGAGCCTTCAGCCGCTCTGCCCTCATCAGGGCATCACATGGGTCTGACAGCTGGAGGCAGAGGACGAGCCCACTCTGTGTGTAGACAGAACAAGCAACAATTACAAACCCTGCATGTCATACGTGCTGTACTCATGCCACAGTGGACGGTTACTGTGCTGGTAACCAGTTATTGTTGATGTAAATGAGTCAGTTTGCTCCATTGTGCCTGACTGTAGTTGAAGTCCAGCTCCAAAAAACAAAGACACAATCAAAGCAGGAACTCCTCTGGACACATTCACTTTTGTGTTTTCTGCAGAATTGTTAACATGTAATTAAAACCCACATGTGAACAAACATTAACGAGAGGTTTAATAATTAGGTTCAGAGGATGTCATAAAGTGGCAGTAAACAGATTATCACCTATATATAATCACCTAATAAGTTATTATAATCATTATAATAGGTGTAGACTGTATAATACTGAGTGTTTCAGTCACTGTGATTACCCATCCTGAGCTGTGAAACCAGGAGAAAGTCAAAACATAACACAAATTCCTCGAATGTCATGAAAATGGCACGGATGCGTTTTGGTCTCTGGGACCGGACATAGCAGACCCAGCCCTGGGTCAGAATACAGATAATGATGGTGACTACAGACATTCTTGTCCTAAATTGCTACCTGAGGAAAAAGCCAGAGGCCTTCCAGCTCCCCGGAGAGAGCAGCCTCACCGCACACCAGAGCTGCCCTGAAATAAACAGTGTTTGGAGGGGACGGCCCGTTGGTCCTGTCAGGATGGAGCAGACTGTGTGACACCAGAGGACAGACACATCCACCCCGACGTGTTACACTCTAGTGAAAGCACACGGTTGTTCTCCTCAGAAATCTGTTCCAACATCAGACCTTTGTTCCTCTCTCTCCCTCTGTCCTCAGGCTCGGATCGAGGAGCTGGAGGAGGAGCTGGAGGCCGAGCGCTCCATCAGAGCCAAGGTAGAGTACGGACATACTGTCGAACATCTGCCCGAGTCAGATAGAGAGAGAGAGAGGGAGAGAGAGAGAGAGGGAGAGGGAGAGGGAGAGAGAGAGGGAGAGGGAGAGGGAGAGGGAGAGGGAGAGGGAGAGGGAGAGAGGGAGAGAGAGAGGGAGAGGGAGCAGCTGAGCCCTAAATCTGAGAGGAGGATGTGCCAGGAGGCTCGGGATGAGCTCAGCTGCTGCCGGAGATGCTTTTCTCAATCGTAGGGAACGTTGAGAAGAAGAAAGAGAGGAAAAGAGGAAGAAAAAAGGCAAAGTGATGTGTTGGCAGCCGGTGGGGTACATGTGTTGGTGCTGCGCCTCTGGTCACCTCCAAACCATCTGCACCTGTGATAATAAACTGAGGGGGGGGGGCCCGGTGGTTCTGGTTAACATACAGGGCGACCCCAGGGGCACAGGGACCCCAACATCCTTCTTCCCCTTCCTTATTTCTTGTTTTTGCCAGTCCCTCTCCTCTCTCTCTCTCTCTCTCTCTCTCTCTCTCTCTCTCTCTGTCTTCCTCTCTCTCTCTCTCCCCACACACACCCACACACACACACACACACATCGGAGCACCTTCTGTTTCTTGTAATAACTCCCTCGCCTTCCCCCCTGGAAGCAAATCGGAAGAAAGATAGAACAGCACACGTTTTTTTTTGTTTTTTCCACTTTGCTCTCTTTCCAAAACGTCTCCTTTGTAATGTAAAAAAGGCTGGAAGAGCAGCGGCTGCTTCGCATGAAGATAATCGACCAAGGTGGGCGCCTTAAGTGCTTGTTGTTTCAGACGAGCCTCTCTATGAGAGCGTGTGTGTGTGTGTGTGTGTGTGTGTGTGTGTGTGTGTGTGTGTGTGTGTGTGTGTGTGTGTGTGTGAAGCCTCTCCAGACCTGGTGGCGGTTCCCCTCCTACAGTAGGCAGAGAGGCAGAATGTGAAGGTGCATATTTCAGCCCTGGTGTTGAATGGAGTGACAGCGAGGCCCCGGGGGCGTGTTGTGCACACTTCTCCCCTCTCTGGGTGGTATTCCTAATGGTGCAGGCTGGACACCCCCCCCCCACACACACACCTCCTCCACCTCCCCCACCTCCTCCACCTCCTCCTCCTCCTCCTCCTCCTCCATTCTCTGAGAGCACAGAGTGCTGAGAGAGGCAAGCAGAGACTTGCGGGGCGTTATCTGCTCCTGCGTCTCGGGGGGGTGGGTGGGTGGGGGCTGGGGCGGCGGGGTGGGGGGGGGGTCAGGCCCAGCATACCTGCTGCAGACAGACTCCCCATTGTTGGGCTCAGCTCCTCAGGTCACACACAGGAGATATCATCAGGAGATACAGGCTGACAGACAGAGTTTTCCATGGGATCTTCTCCCCCCTGGAATGCTACGAGGTCCATGTACAGTGTCGTCATTAATCCAGAATCACACACACACACACACACACACACACACACACACACACACACACACACACACACACACACACACACACACACATTCACATTAACACCCTGCACTTGAGAAAGAAAAACAGCAGAGTGTGAAGTGTCTTTAGAGCTCTTGAAGACAGATGTTTGATTTTTTTCTCTCTCTATAAACAAATGTTGCAGTTTTAGGATTGCATCCACTTTTGTTCCACTTTATTCTCAGTAGACATGAGAAGCAGTCAGAGCGTTTAATCCTCGTTTTGTCTTTAAAGAAGTGTGAAGCTCTGAGAAGCGCTCTTTGACATTTTCTCAGGAACAGGTCGATCGTAGCAGTGACAGACTCCTCTCTGCTTTTTAGTTTCTCAGCCTCTTGTTGTTTTTGATTCAGTGCCTGAAGTTTTGACAAGGTCGGTCTGGATTAAAGTTTTGATCTCATCTCTTCAAAAGCATCTCATTATCATCAACTCGTTCAAGTGAATGAAAGAAAACACACATACACAAAGACTGAGGAGACAGATAGAAGTTAGACAGGTTCAATTAAACAGACTCTTCCCTCGGGAGTCAACAGAGCAGAATATGACTGATATGTTTGAGTTTGTAGAGGTTCTGGGGAATGTGTTGCCAGCTCGTTCGCTGCCTGTGAAACGTCTCAGGGAAACTGGAGCAACATCAGCTCCAGATGGAGTTCTAGTGACCTGACGGACGTGGTGTCCCTCCCCGCGCTGCCTCCTGCAGCTCTGCTTCAGAAGCTTCAGCTGCTTCTTTTCTGGTGGAAACACCTTTGTCCTGCAGCTCCTACAGCCTGGAGCTGTCAGACTGAAAACAACACATATTCAGCTCAGTGATGAATCTGCCCAGCCTGGGGACCACCAAATTAATAACAGCATACTCGCCCACATATCAAACCTGCCAGGACGTACATGGTTTCTGTGTATATGTTCTAATAATGAAGACAAAGATAGAACACACGTGGGTGGGTCCAGTGAAACTCCTGGGTCTCCTCTGCTCATTTTGACCCTCAGTCGTATCAGCTGTGAAGAGATGTTAACCCTCTCCTGCAACTCCACAGAACTCTCAGAC